>CAKALG010010107.1:0-18773 GCA_916700815.1 Helicolenus hilgendorfi
GTTGGGACCCCGTGACCAAGTCATGTGACCAAGCGGATGCTGATGCGCATGTCCCAGTTGCCCAAGATCCGCCGAGATACAGGTACTTTTCCAGATGGAAGTCGAGCCATTTAGGCTTCATGCGCCAATGAGCAACTCTCATAGGAATTAACGGGTCCACTCAGCCTCTCCGTCCCAGTAAAACCAGTCCACTCGGCCTCTCTGTCCAAGTATAACCAGTCCACTCAGCCTCTCTGTCCCACTTTGCACCTCAAAGTTCTCACACAGAGCTGAATGAGGCTCTGCAGTCACATTTACCTCTGTGAAGGCAGAAGAAACCGCTGGAGATCCTCTGCATTTTAGCATTTAGCATGTTAGCCGTGATGTTAGCCAGACGTGGCGTGCACGTGTTCAGTTAACAACGTTGTGGGTGGATGTATTTGATTTGGGTCACTTGCATGCACAATGTGGTGCATATAGGCCGAATGACTCGAGTAGCCTAATTCATCAAGGCAGATGCAATAATATTTTTTATACCCCGGTACAATATTGCTAACCACATCCCGTGCAGACCTGATCCTTACCATCGTAAGTGCTAGCCCACTAACAGCTGTTACCACATTGAACTTGTAGATCTTCCGGTGTGAGCTGACTGTCACTTCTCTGAAGCTCAGCCCGTCCTGGGTCGCAGACACACCAGCTTCTTCTCTTCCAGTTTATCAGGACTTTTTCATCTGAATTTTCTTTTTAGACAGTAACGGAAGTGAATTGAAATGTAGTACACTTGTGATAAAAAAAAAGTGGGCCTATGTCTACTTAAGTAAAAGTAAAATTACCGACTTTCAATAATACTAAAAAAAAAGTAGACTACAAGTACAAGATACACAAAAACGTCTTTGTTACAATAACAAGAGTATAAATATAGTAATGTCGTTACGTAGCATATTTCAATGCAAATATGAAGCAGATAGATGATAATAGATAAAAAAAACTATTGAATGACAGATTTAGATGTTTGCCATTAGTTTGAAAACATTTTGCTACAAAAAAGCACCTTCACACAGTTTACTACTTTACTTAACTATTGTTAACTTCATATTGATTTTGCTCACATCTAATTATTCTAATGAAAAACATTGGCATTATTGCTCTTTTCTGTAATGTACACCAGTAGTTCTCAGCCTTTTTTCATGTCAAGGACCCCTAAATTGACACACATTAGGTCACTGACCCCCATTTGATAAGATTGATCTTCAAGGACCTCCAGCTGATAGGATTTTGGTTAGATCAGAATTCTATTTGTCAAATAGGCTGCAGTTGAGCAGATGACCGTGAAGGAAGTGAAACCTATGATCTTGATGACTTATGACTCTTACTCACATTGGACTCACTTCTATAATTAATTAAATAGTGAAAATAAAGTATTTCCCATTTTTCAGGGGACCCTCCTGGAACTTCCTCAATGGACCTCTTACATATTATATTACATGATGTACACCACCAAACAGTAACTGAAATCTGGAAGAAAGAGGGAACAGTACAAAAGTGCCCTACAATTAACTATTTTAGCTGATTTGGTAGGCTACATACACTCAAAAATGTGGTTTTATATCCCCTTTTTTATTACTCTGTCAACTGATATTATGACTTTATCCTTTTTTAATTATCAAAAAACACATTTTCTTTTTGCTAAAATCGAATGCTTAGCTCATGTCTAAACACTTCTCACATTCACAATATACCTCAGTATATGAAGTCAAATATGGATGACATTTGTGTCATCTGCAAACAGAACAAATTACAATATCTTTAATACTTCACAAATATCATAAATATATAAAACTAGAGACCATCCTGTGATGAGATCACACCAGCCACAACGCCAAATCTGGCCATGTAAAGTGGGGGCTGAGGGGGCTGGGGGGGCCAATGGCCCCTTCCTCACTTCCTACCTCGCTACTTCCAACACCCTTTCTCGGACCACATCCATCTTCACACTCGGCCTTCATTTTGATCTCAACTAAACAACTGTAAAGTTTTGTGACTGCACGTTGCACAGTTGTGACACTATCACGTTGACAAAATCTGTCCGCAGACATACAGTAGACACCTGGCAAATTACTCAAAACCACTCTGGTGGTAGTTCCCGCTACAGTAAGTGTCCCCAGCACCACATTATGCCATGATGACTCACACACAGACTCACAAGGTGAAAACAATACCAGCCGCATGCTGTCACAGCTGGTAATCAGAAGTATAGCCTTTTGGGACTCCAGAGGAATTATTAGCAAACTCTACATAAACAAAGCACTTCTAAAAAGTTATAGCCTACCATTTATGAATGAAATATCCCTCTAATAACATAGAGATTTATTGTGGATGTGTTACATTGGAGCAGAATATCTTTGGACAAAGCATATATAATAAAGCAGAGATAAAAAAAAACTACACCTCAATCTCTGGAGAAGAGTTTCCACCTATCCGGACTGTGCTTATTTTGGGTGAACCCATGTATACTTTTAATCAATTATACACACTAACTGTATGCTCTGACAGGCCTTACTATACTCTCCATCTCACTTTTTGGTGGTGTTTTATTACAGCTTGTGGGCTTAGATGATACAGTTGAACAATTACTAAACACATCTCCTCTGTGTTACATAATCTTTGAGAAGTAAAAGCAGCCTAATGTATTTTTAAGGACATCAGTCCCCTGAGGCATCTGGCAGTAAAATGTCTCTGGCCGAGGCTGTGACACAAACACTGATGCTGGAGTCAGTCTTAGTCGTATCACGTTGTCTAGCCAGTGCGTCAGAGGGGAGATTTCATTTATTTTGAGTAACGAAGAGGAGAGAGGAGAGAGACAAACTGTCATACGCCTACAGTTTCAAGTTTGAATTTTACTGCCAGCTAGAAAATAGGCTACCTCCTACAGAATGAGTGTAAACATGTGATCTGATTTGATGTGCGTCCTATGACTGGGGGAGTAATGACATCATGTGTATGTAGAAATCCAGATGAGATACAGCTTTATCAAACTTTATAAGACACGAGGGCTGACTCAAAACCTAGAAAAGGATAGAACAATACAAATACCTGAGATAATGAACTGAATGGAGCACTCTGACAGCCTTCGTTCCCAGGTGTTGAATCAGAGTTAACGTCACCTCAATTACTCTCTATTCTTTGTATTGTGCTTGAATCTCAGTGACAGCGATAAAAATAAAATGGCAGTAATTACGGTGCTTTATTTGCGGCGCCTCCTGGATGCTGAAAAGGCTTCCGTAGAGTTTATAAAGGCCTTCATGTATGTGTGTGTGTTTCTGTGTGCATATATTTTCCTCTCATTGTGTGTATTCCCATTGGAGATCTCTGGATGAGATTGAGACAAATGCATTAGAGGCTGATATTTATCTTTTTCCCCGTGTCTCTAGGAAGATAAGCTGGCGCCCACCTCATGACTTCAGACACACACGCATCACATGCTATCTGGGTATCATTATCTTCCTGTGGTTTTGGACAAAGGATCTTCACATTAAGAAGCATAAGGAACAATGAACAACAGCTTCCTCTGCCCAAAGATTGCACATAATAACACTGAAAGACACAAAGGATTGCTCAACTACATAAAGTATCTTCCTCATTCTTGATATGGGAGGTTTAAGGGTTGGACTCCCAGGCGTGTCTGGACTTGTTCACACTGTTGCAAAGGCTCACTTGTGCACATGATGTCCTATGCATGAAGGTATGTGTGAATTTGAATGGTAGTTAAGGAGAATGTTTTCTATCACTCTCACCCAATTATTGACAGCTGAGAGAGCTGAAATTGTTCATGCACGGTGCTGTGGACCGTATCCAACAAAACAGGCTGATAGTGAACATAAATCCATTCTTCCACTTCCTGCAGTTGTTGATTCATATCAGAGCCATATGGGGTTCACCACAGCATGTGTGTATAAAGCATTGATTCTCAAAGGAAATCATTTGCTATAAATTATGCAGTTGTGCTTTATCATTAAAAAGTGCATAATTTGCAGCAATAAAACAAGCATGTTGTGTCCATGTTGTGACCCACGTTAGCTTTGGGCCAACAGAAACTCTGATATGATTGTGAAACACAGCAATAAGTTCATTATTTTTAAGTTGAAGCACTAACTAAAAGTCAGCTTTAGACTGGTGAGTTTAAATATCTGGATTTATTAGGACTATGTCAGGCTTGCTACTGTTAATGTTCTGAAAGTTTTTAAGATCAAAAGTATAAATGCTGAGTCCAAATGCAAGTTGAATAAAATGACCCTGGTAAGTGGTATTATTAACATGATTCAAATTAAAATGTGTTTCTGTTTATCACCATGAAACAGGTCTGAAGTATTAGGTTGAAACGTTTTAGAATAGTATTAGTTCCAATGGCGTCTAGAAGAGTACAAACAGTAGTTTGCATATGATTAATCAGTGTTACGATTATGAGGGGGTCATAATCATTTTTCCCATGTAAGGGTCCATCTGCCCCAACAAGTTTGATAACTCCTGGTTTAGAGAAAGAAGACAAGAGGTGACTTATCCCTCCGAAACCATCCATCAACACACCCAGTTCTCCACAAACACCCACCTCTCTCTGCACAGTCATTCCTGTGTGGATGAAATCATAATGTGCAAAGTAACTACAGCTATCAAATAAATGCTGTGGATTAAAAAGTAAAATGCATCCTGCATGAAAGGATAAAGTAGCAAGAAATGGAAATATTCAAGTAAAGTACAAGTACTGCGAAATTGAACATTATCACAGCAATTGAATAAATGTACTTTGTTACTTTTCACAATATAAAGAATTAGGGGTGTCACGATACACCGGCATTAATGAAATATTGATATCTATGTCAATAATAATAGCGTGTTACTAACCTTAAATCAGGCTTTTGTACAGTTATAGTTACAGACTCTCTCTTCACCTCCCTACACTCGTATCTTGTAATTTGCCAATCATTTCCAAAATAGAGACAAAACCCACAATAAACTAAGTTAAAGATGAATTTGACTGATATCGCAATAATACCGTTATCATAAATTATTTTGGCCACGATCATCCTGTAAAGAAAATCTGATATTGTGACAGCCCTAGTAATGAATTGTCCTTAAGAGAGGTCAGCAGACCATTGCAGGATATTTACACTCACATCTAGTGCTTAGAGTCTTTTGTTTTGCATGTCTTTGAACCTGGAGAAGAAAATGTGGGGAAAACCCACACACATACGGTAAAACAGCTGAGGTTTAACCCCACTGATTCACTGAGCTGCAGTCAACCTGTTTGTGTAAATCCTTACTAATGCACATGACATTGCAGCCACATTTAAAAGGTGTTAGTCAAACCAGACCTGGGTCTGCAGGTGGGCTTTCAGTTGACACACACACAGATGTCCAGACAAAACGTACAATTATGGACAGTCATCACAACACTCTGAAGTGAAGGTGAGTAAGCTGTTTGTCTGTGCTGCTGCACTCAGCCGGGGTAGTCACACAGGTGAACTCAGCAGAGCCTCGCGGTGCACGATGACACCTGTTCCTCAGCACGGAACGTAAACTCATCTGGAGGGCAGACAGCTCGTCCTTATATGGATGTGAAAATAGACTTTCTCTCCAAACCAAAACAAGCTTTCATGTACATTTTCTCTATGGTGTCTTTGTTTAATGATCCTGGATGATTTCAGTCTCAAAATTGTGAATATTTTTTTCACATCAAAAGTTTTAAATGGAGAGTTGGGCTTTTTAACAGCAGCATTTTTTTCTGGAGCTTATTTTTGTGTATTGACCATGTTCCGTCTTAACATCAGAGGTAGGGCTGCAAGAAATGATCATTTTCATAGTAAATTATTTTCTTGATAAATAGATTAGTTGTTTGGTCCATAAAATGTCAGAAAATGGTGAAAAATGGCTCAGTGTTTCCCAAACCCAAAGATGATGTTCTCAAATGTCTTGTTTTGTCCACAACTCAAAGATATTCAGTTTACTGTCAAAGAGGAGTAAAGAGACCAGAAAATATTCACATTTAAGAAGCTGGAATCAGAGAAATTTGACTTTTTATCTTAAAACAATAATTAAAATGAATAAATGAATAAATAAAACAACTAATCGAATAATTAATTGCAGCTCTAATCAGAAGAAGACTTGAAATATCTATTTCGTACGTATGGTGATTTGGTGACTGGTGGTTTTCAAGGTTTATGCTGGATTATAATAATCAATATCTGCTGTGCGGTTGTTTTGTCTTTTCTTCAAATTGTCCCACAGGCCATATTTAACTATAATGATTTAAAGGGCTGCTTATTATATACCTACTTTATATTATAGTCCTATCATTACACTAGGGAGAGTTGGTCGTCCACCTCCTCCCCCTAAACTCATCTGTGTTATTGTTCCCATCTCGTCTGCCAGGCCAAACAGAGGATATCCAGTAGGATGTGTTCCTGTTCATTTCCTCTGAGAGGAATACAAACAGCTTTTGTCCTGCCAAATGGTTAACAGTAAATGGCCTGACAGTTCCTCAACAGTGTCACATTTGGGTAGTTGAATGTGTATTCATAAACACATGTACTCAGCAGTCCTGCGTCAGTCATTCTCAATCATTCATTAGTGCCATAGCAGCTGCTGCAGCCCATTAACTCTATAACAACCAGTAAAACTCTTTTACCCCTAAGCCCAACACATTCTCATCTCAACTCGTCACATACTGACGCTTTGTCAGACCACTCGGCGTAACTTTGCGGTCACAGTATTTACGCGCTTTATGTTGAGAATAAAGCAAAAAACACTTGATTCTAATTTTTGCCCAATGATGCCAAAAACTTGTTGCCTACTGAAGCTTTGATGGAACGCCCGGTGCGTCTCATACCGACGCTAAAGGGTGCATTGTGTGGCGGTATCGAACGCTGACAGCCATGACAAACTCAGCCCATTTCCACTCTATATAACTGATTGATTCCAGCAACAAGAAAAAAGACAAAACTCCTATATACACTGCCTGGCCAAAAAAAAAGTCGCCACCAAAAAAAAGGTCACACACTCTAATATTTCGTTGGACTGCCTTTAGCTTTGATTACGGCACGCATTTGCTGTGGCATTGTTTCGATAAGCTTCTGCAATGTCACAAGATTTATTTCCATCCAGTGTTGCATTAATTTCTCACCAAGATCTTGTATTGATGATGGTAGAGTCTGACGCTGCGCAAAGCCTTCTCCAGCACATCCCAAAGATTCTCAATGGGGTTAAGGTCTGGACTCTGTGGTGGCCAATCCATGTGTGAAAATGATGTCTCATGTTCCCTGAACCACTCTTTCACAATTTGAGCCCGATGAATCCTGGCATTGTCATCTTGGAATATGCCCGTGCCATCAGGGAAGAAAAAATCAATTGATGGGATAACCTGGTCATTCAGTATATTCAGGTAGTCAGCTGACCTCATTCTTTGAGCACATACTGTTGCTGAACCTTGACCTGACCAACTGCAGCAACCCCAGATCATAGCACTGCCCCCACAGGCTTGTACAGTAGGCACTAGGCATGATGGGTGCATCACTTCATCTGCCTCTCTTCTCACCCTGATGCGCCCATCACTCTGGAACAGGGTAAATCTGGACTCATCAGACCACATGACCTTCTTCCATTGCTGCTCTTAACCCAATTTTAGTAGTTTCTGCAATCTCCTTAGATGTTTTCTCTGCTTGATGCATGCCAATGATTTGACCCTTCTCAAACAGACTAACATATTTTCCACGACCACGGGATGTGTCTTTCGACATGGTTGTTTAAGAAATGAGAAGCAACTCATTGCACCAGTTGGGGTTAAATAACTTGCTGCCAGCTGAAAGATAATCGCCCATGCAGTAATTATCCAATAGGAGGCTCGTACCTATTTGCTTAGTTAAATCCAGGTGGCGACTTTTTTTTTGGCCAGGCAGTGTATAAACAGATGTTATCAGTCAGAATTTACCAGAGATGAGTTGATATTTCTAATATTAGATTGTTATTGATCGTTACTTATTTTTAAAGTCAATTGGTGTTGTGGCTGAAAGCAAATGGTTAAAATAAAAGAACATGGATGTGATAATAATGTTTGCATAGCCACATGTTTTTCCAAAGGTGTTATCTGGGTGGACACTTCCTGTGGTATCTTGAGAGTAACAGTAAATGGAACGAAAACAATACAGCAACAGACTTTGGTAAACGAAACTAAGACAAAGCAAGTGATGAGAGCAATCTGAAAGTGGGAAATGAGACCCCAAACTATGCTGACTGTGTTCAAACACAGCTAGAAATCATTTAAAGGTGAGCAGCAGCATATATGTTCAGCACATACAGTCCCCAAAATTCAGATGGTACTACCTTTTTCAGTCAAGGCATTCTGTAGACAACTGGATTATTGCCACGGTCTAGAATTAAAAATGTTGTTTTGTGGCCTGCCTGCAAACAATTTGCATCGGCAGATGTTGAATGACTCAAATGGTGTGCGTGTAAGAAGGAGAACCATCAGTTTTTGGGTAAAATAACCAGTGTTACAAATGTACAACTTGTTCACCAAATTCATGAAATATGAATCCCAATATGATCACAGCTCTTCACTGAGGAAGTGTGCACGCAGTACAGGATGACTAACAGAGAGCGGTTAAATAAAATGCAGCTGGGTGTTTACGTGCAGGCGAGGATGAGAATGCCAGTTGCCATGGAAACAGTAGTGTGTCTCCCACTCAGCTCGATGGCAGAGCAAGTGGAGACTGACGATCTATTATCAGAGATGATGTGTTGATTGGCTCTTTGATGAGGCTGTCAGACGAATCCCCGGAAACACTGCCCTACCACGGTAACCTCCCGCCACACTTACCCGTCTCCTCTTTGTCCTGGAATTTCACCTTTTTTTTCCCTCCACGCCAGAGCCGGCAGAGAGGTTTCATGAATGAGAGCATCTAGACACACAAAGAAGGCAGCAACAGACATTATTGCAGTGAAACTGCTGTCTGCATTACAATGAGAGGACATTTCATTCAGTCATTCTTAAAGCAGTTTCTGCTGCGTAATGACGCTTTTGGAGAAAACATTCAGCTGATACTCTGCGTGTATCAACATGTGATAACTAGTAGGTCATGGTCCGTCTGTGTGGTTAGATGGTTGCGTCACAGCGAAGGCAGATGTGTGTCTGCCACAGGAAACTTTCAGTTGAACATAAATTGCTCCTCGATGTGCCTTACTTTCCTCTTCAACAATAGCTGCTTTGAAAATGTTTTTGTGCGCGTGTGTCCTGAAATGCCACCACTCTGAGGCGTCATCAAAATGTAAAAGTCGGCCCTGTGGAGCTTCATCTTCCCCCAGCTGACATCATGAATCCGATCCTCCTCCATCCGGCACCACAGTCCATTTGTCCGCCCCTGCATCTGTCCTGGGCATGCTGGGAGGAGGACGGCAATCTGGACAGCATTACCTTTGGCATTTACCGGACCAAGGCTTTGAAACTGTGGGCTCGGAGAAATGCCAAAGGTGCATGGGTTATGTCACAGACCTTTTCAGTTACAATCGCTTACTGAAGTTACAAAAACTCATCTAACTTTTTGATTGTATGATTATCAAATAATTTGTTGTAATAAATGAACAAAGCACACCATTACCAAAGGACAAGGAGGGTTGTTGATATGAAGTTACTGTAGCAGTGTGTGGGACAGTTATGGCATGTGTAAGCTGTAACACGGAAGTCATCACTTTGTATCAACAAACCTGCTAGCAATGACTTTGACACATATTTATATATAAATACACAATTTACATGTTGTGTTATTGTTACATAAAAACATACTTCTGTATGTGGCAGACGTGATAGAATGTAAAAGCTCCAGCATGGATCGAGAGAACAACATTAACATTCAGCTGGTAACGTGTTGAGCAACGCAGCCCCACCTAAATCCAAAGGGAGATGTTGTGCGTGTGTGTGTGTGTGTGTGTGTGTGTGTGTGTGTGTGTGTGTGTGTGTGTGTGTGTGTGTGTGTGTGTGTGTGTGTGTGTGTGTGTGTGTGCGTGTAGGATTTGCTTTGTCCCTCTATCTCTACTGTGAGTCACAGGATTGAAACGCTGCTTTGAAGCCTCTGGAGTTTCCTCCCTCCACAAGGCAGGGCTGTATTTAAACGCTCGCCACACTTCACAGATCTTTGCTAAATGACTCGCTGTCCACATTTACTGACACCAACACCACCCGGCTTAAATAGCCTTTGAACTGCGTGGCTATTGGTGTGATGGAATGATGGGAGGAGGACCACACACGTGTTTCTTTGCTGATGACTCAAGCATGAACTTTGTACTTCAAGTTGATTTTTAGATAGATAGATAGATAGATAAATAGATAAATAGATAGATAGATAGATAGATAGATAGATAGATAGATAGATAGATAGACACCCATCGCATGTCACAGCAGCAGTACACGAACAAACCACACGGTAGGCTTATGTCCTTTAACATTTGGGAGCCCCTTCTATTGCTTCTGCATGGCTCTCAACATGGCGACGGCTGAGCCGGCAGCTAGCAGCTAACGGTGCTAACACTGCTAAGAGTAATGTTTGCTTAGAGTGTGTGTGTACTTGGGAAGTGAGTGGTGAAGCAAGAGAGAGAGAGAGAGCTGCGGCTAAGGGAGCGAGTAATGTAATCGACTCCGGCCCAAGCAGGAAAAGTTAACAGTGTTTGGTTTGTCCGTTCTGGGCTACTGTAGAACCATGGCAAAGCAACATGGTGGACTCCGTGGAAAGGACCCGCTGATACTAAAGAAACAAGTATTATCTTGCAGGTTTGCAATTTTAAAAGCTATTGTAGAGATTTTATAGAGCAGCTCGTTGAGACAAATAAAACGTGACTGACTCCGTCCTTGATAAGCAGCTAACTCAGACAAGTTGAAACTTTGCAAAGAGGAATTTGAGCATGAGAAAGGGAACTTCAGAAACACCCATTCATTTACTGGTATGGATGGAATGCAATTTCCACTTTGTTGCAGCGATTCCAAAGACGAGCTTAAACAGTAATTATCTCCCAACCCAGTGCATTTCAATGATCATCTGTACATGCTATAATGACAGGATGCTGCAGGACTTTTGGACAAGCTTCGGTTCCCACAGGAACTGAAACCCGAATAGCTAAAACTCTGAGGCAGAGACAGGTTTTGCAGTTGTTTCTGCAATTGAACTATGGATTTATGAACTAAACTATTATTTTTTATTGATCTCTGATTATTATATCACAGAGAGGCAGATCTGGCCTAAATACTGGCCTGGCTGAGAGACCTTTATCATTATCTCATTTGTGGCCGCAACTGAAAGTTTTAATTTCCTTTGGTGGAAGTGTTCTCTGGGCTCACCTAAAGCAAAAATCTGAAAACATTTTCAAAATCAGTCAATATACTACATTATATTTTAGGAAAAAACAGTAGTGCCGTGTGCCAAAATACTTGATATAGTACAGTATGGTAAGAAAATGGCTGTATCTCAGAAACTACAAGGAGCACAATCAAGTATTTGGTATCTATGAACTCATAACAAGTTGAATATCAAAGATATGCACATATTTGCGGTGTAAATATTTCATATGGAAGAGATTTAATAAACACAATGTTAGCATTTCTTCATTTTTAAAAATCCTGACTTTGACTATTAATAAAAGTGTGATTTTTCATGTGATCAAAAAATGTTGCACTGTTAAATACTTTCCCAAAGTATGTCCGTACCAGATTTCAAGATTTTAGACCGATCAGAACAAATGTTGTGGTATGTTTTCTTATCATACTAAATATAGTCTGTGGACACAAATGGGATATAGGACAAGGGTTTTCACATAGAGGAAGTACTGGAGAGTTTTTGAATCTGGTACCCAATCACTAAATTTGGAGAGGTATGTATTGCATATTATTTGTTAACGCTGGAATTTTACATTCAAGTAATATATAGTATAGTCATTGCTCATGAGAAATGTCTAAAAAAGCTCAATGTGTTGGATTACTCATTGCTGTGGCAGCTCATGCAGAGTTTTTCTCATTTCCCCCCTTCAGTCTGATCTTGGCCCTTTGTCTGCCCACATGCAACCATGTGATGTTTTTATTAAAGAAGTCAGCAGGTCGTTTCCCAATTCCGAGGAAGTCACATACTCTACTGACATCACGGAGGAGGGTGCTGCCTGGTGCAGCAGAAGGAGACATAGCACAATCTGTTATAACTGAAGAGAAGAATATCACTCCCTCTCAATTATAACTATCAGCCGGTGGTGCTCATCCACTGCACATGACAGCTTTTACGACAATCCAGCAGCAATGTGATGAACGCGGTGTGCAGCGATTCATCTCAGGTCACTCCTGCTGAGTTGTGTGATTAAAAAACCTCCCAAGACATGCATCTAATATAACACATCTAGGTATTTCAGTCAGGGTCCTGACGTGTTGAGGTTTTAACCATTTATTGCAACAATAATACACATTCTAGTTTGGCTCATGTGACACGCCAAAATTAATCTGAGCAACACAGACTGTCCTTGAGCTCACAAAGGATGTAACAGATGTTATATGAAACTTGTGTCTTCATTTCCTGTCTGAACTACAGCTCCATATGCTACAACCAAATATCCTAAAATAGGGGTGCAAACTTTTTCCCTTGGAGGGCAAAAACTGACCAATCTGCTGAATACAACTAGGCTCATTTCCAGTCATACCTAATTTATGCATTTCCAAGACTGTTTACGGACCCCTGCATGCAGAAATATTCAAATACATCATTTTAGAATAGGCAAAAATACATGTGATTATCATAAAGTTGGCATGTCTGTAAAATGGAGACTTGTGGGTACCTATACAAACCATTTTCATTCACATATCTTTAGGTCAGAGGTCAAGGGACTCCTTTTAAAATCGCCATACCAGTTTTTCCTCGTTGAAATTTAGCGTCAGTTTGGAGCGCTATTTAGCTTCCTTCCCGACAAGCTAGCATGTCATGGTTGGTACCGATGGATTCCTTAGGTTTTCTAGTTTCATGTAATATCAGTTCATTCACTCTTACTCTAAAACCTAAAACAAAAAAAATCTGCTAACATCTGGTGGGCCAACTTTGGCCCGCGGGCCCCACTTTTGGGCAGCCCTGTCCTAAATGGACAAATTAAAAAAAAACAAGCAGTGCTTAACAAATGCTAAGAGATTTCCTTTCATGGTTCGAATTCCTCCTTTACTTTTTGCTGCTCAGTTGTCTGCAGACTTGCCAGTACATTTTGATCCAAGAATAAAACAAACAAAAATAACCACTGTAGCAATCCAAAAGGTTATATTTTCAACCAGGATAAAAAAAGAAACTTTGGAGAGAGCTGATTGTAGGAAATTACAGACGGAGAAGCATGAACAATACATTACTGAGCACAAGTGGCCACTGCATCATACAGGGTGACTCATTCTCTATATTACACCTATTCGATCACCTTCTGACGTGCTTGAACAGTCTGGACACTTTTTTATAGGTATGGCTACAGTATTTGAAGTTTGCACTGGCAACTTTGTAAGTTTGACTGCTGCGCATTGCTCATCTCTCTAGTCGATACTGTATAGGCTACAGTCATCCCAGCTCCGTCTACAGTACATCTGTTTTTGTCCACATAGTAGGAGGAGGAGTGCTGGCATTTGATATGCAAAGGCCTTCTAATCCCCCAAGTGCATCCCAGTGTGTGTACAAATCAAAGCATGTGGTTTTTTTTTTGGGCAGAATGTGCCTACTTTCACTTTTAAAGCCAAACTGACTCACTGCACTGCCTGCAGAGAACTTCATGATGGAAGCTGAGGCATAAAGATCCCCTTTGTCACTCAAGCTTACGCTCATTCCAGAGCTGTCTGCACGCACAAGACATTTCCCACTGTCAACGTGACATTACAGAGGAGCAGCCGCTTCGTGTAGGTGATAGTGAAAACCAGCAGTGTCATAACATGACAGGGTCACTAAGAACATCCAGTGAACTCCACAGGGGTTTCTAATTAGTTCATCTAAGTGTTATACTCGCAGAAAGTGTAGAAAGTTCCCATGAGGCCAATAAAGCTGATCAGTTTGATGACTCACAGAAGAGATCCTGACTCAACCTGAAATTACGCTTACAGTGATCATTATAGGAGCTGAATCTACGCTGGGCTAGGAAAGGCTTTCCCTCACATAACCTCAGAGAAACTGTCACTTCTCCTCACGCTGGCATGGAAAGAGGCAGCAGCCTGTTATTAATTTGGCTCATCCATCGGATGGAGAGGCTGCACTCCTTTTCAGATGTTGGGGTAAAAATGCCCTCAAAGGCCAGGAAACTTCACATCAACAACAAAATCTATTTGGAGCGTCCATTCCAGAGGCCATTACTGTCAAAACACGCACGCTCAGACCTGGAGGTGTCGTCATGAATAATTCCTGCCCTTTCTTCTTGTCGGCTACTTCCTGCTCTGCTTCTGTCTGTGTGGGTATGTTTATGCATGAGACATTCATTATTGAACTCTGAAGAGCACAGATATTCTGCGTGAACATCCAGAGGGATGACTCAGACATCCATGTTCAACTTCCATCATTACATAAGCTCGGGAGGCGACGAGGTGTTCAACAGACAGCCCGATCAAACACTCATGTGGAGCGAGTGCCGCAGAAAGGCCAATCAGTAGCAAAAGACATGACAATTTTAGCACCAAGTATGTCAGGACACGACGAGCTCTGACTTTCAGCAAGGAGGAGCCGTGCCAGCTTTCATTGATTTCCGACTCTCACCAAATTGGTCAGCGGTTGCCTGTTTCCATGGTTACAGCTGGTGGATGTGAAAGGATCTCTAAGAATGACTGTAGCCACAAAAGTTCTGACGCAATCACTGACATAGTACGGCACAGTCTGTCATTTTATTAGACTGTCTCTCCTTCTATTTGGTCATCTTTCCTTCTGTGTTTCCTCTCTGTTGATCAGAGCCCTTATTTGTATGCAGAGTTACACGTGCGTTTGTGTGAGACAAGGTCAACCACATTGCAGTCAAGTCATCTTTTGCCATCCTGCATTTATCGCTGTGGAAGAAAACTCAGAAAAAAAGACATGGCCTTGAACCAGAGTATAAACAAGTTCACTGTAAACATGCCCTCTATCAGGCATCTCTCTGCGTGTGTGCCCATTTCCTGTTGAAGATTAAAGATAAAATATTTGCTTTGACTTGGACCAGCGCACAGATATGAGCACTGTTTAATCTCACCACACCGTAAAGTACATGAACTCAGGAACTGCTTCTTACATATGAAACAACATCGCAGTTCATTATAAATGCATTGAAAAAAAACTTAATATACCAAGCATCTATTTTGAGGGCACACTCGGAAAAAGTAATACCAGGAAACATCTAATAACATCTCGGAGCAGGCGGAGGCAAAATTGTTTTTCTGAAAATAAAACTGTACAAACACTCAATAAGAAGTACAAGTACTCAGGAGTAGATTTGTTTTTTAGAAAATGCTCTTTATTATTAAATAAATAAATACTGCACTTTTCTTTACACAATAAGTTATTTAGGTCATTTTCTACCACGGTGATAATGGCTCTTAAGGGATCCTTAAAGAACCCTTGGTACTGTTTTTTTAATGTTATTCTCTCCTCCCTCTCACATCACTCCTCTGGTTCCCAGCTCAGTGTGCCGAGTCCATCCGTCATTAAAGAGAACAAATCACAGTTTTGAAAGTTAGTGTGATGTTACACCCCTCCCACTCACACACATACAGTATAAAGAGCCAAACTCTGCAGCATCCACACACATTAGCAAATCATTTGTCTGCACTGCTGAGTTGGCTGTGACATAATGCTGTACATCATTTACAATATTCAAATCCATCAGTTTATGGATTGCCTCTATAAAACAGCATCAACTGTACTATACACATGTAAGCTGGTGCCAGCCCAGCGTTTGTCTTTACTTCCCAAACATCCCTCTTTTCCCCCCAAAACAGCTGGGGATCACATTCGTACCGACATACTCGCTCCAACATGCTCGGTCTTTCCTCTCATCCGTCAATCAACGTACAAATCAGCCCTTTGCCTTCCACTATTGTGCTACATGTCATTCCCCCAGCCACAGAGTCTGTCCGTGTTATTTATTTTCACCTGCACCTCTGCTGAGTCACGACGGTGCAACAGTGAGGGAATGTTAATTAACTTTTCACATCCTCGAACTCGTCCTTCCCACACAGATTCCTTGCGAATCCTGGCTCCACTGCAGCACTGCGGTAGCACAATGCGTAGATTTGTCTGCGTAACGCCGTCCAAAACACACACATATTACTGTAGGTTTAGCTGCATCTCTGCAGTAGCATGTTGAGGGAGTACACCATGCGTTCGCGCAGGTCGGTGGGGCATCCAGACGTCAACAAGGAGCTAAGTTTGAAGGTTTTGGAGACGCGGTCCTCGTTGATGTACGTCAGCATGTACTCGTCCCTCTGGCAACACAGGATGATCTTGGTGTGGTCGTGGTAAAAGTTAATCTTTGGAGATAAAAAAAAGAAGCTTATTAGTTTATTTTCTGTCAATTTTGGGCATTGCAAGTTATCTTTTTCTTATTTGTGCTGCTCTGAGTATGCCCAACAACGGATGTGTTTCCTGTTTGTCTACCTGGAAAGTGCCGTCGTTAAAGAGCATCATGAGGGCGCGGTCGGACTTGAGCCACTGCAGCAGGTAGAGTCTGGGCATGTGTGCGTCGGTCATACTACCCAGGTCCCCGCCCTGAGAAAGCAAAAGAGTAGCAGAGCAGGATTAGACGGGCTGCGACATGAAAGATGCCATTTCTAACGCTTCAGGGGAGGGAAAGACAAAAGGGAGATATAGATTACAGAAAGAGGAGTGGGGGAATAGAAAGGTTTACTTACGTCCATGAGGTTCTCCTCCATGTAGTGGGAAAAGTACTTGAGCACAGTCACCTGGCCCACAAAGTGTTCAGGAACTTCGCATGTGGGGAAGATAGAGCGCTGGCCCAACTCTGCATAGTAATGGATGGTCCTGGAGAGATAAACACAGAGTTACGCAACCACTCAGATAAACACTACATAAATGGATTTCCTTGACATTCAAAATCTGTTTGTATTCTTGACTGAAAATACTGCTCTTGCTTGAAAACATTTACGGTGATTCATATGAGTTCCTCACAAAGAATAGATAATGTACTGAAATTTAACAAGCCGATCCCTTCAATTTAGTATTGCTGTCAAACCACTAATAGGTAGCTCTGTGTACTATAGCATGCTCGAACAAGCCATCTCCATTGTATTTAGTGACTAATAACTGTCAAACTAAAAGGTGGAGTATTGTGAAAGCATAGGATAGTGCGTACTTTCTGTCTGGCAGGAGGCTCATGTGAGTGCCGTTGTTGAAGAGAACTCCCACGGTGTGATCCGACAGTTGGTAGCCAAAGCCGTACTTGTTGGAGTAGTCCACCCATTTAGTCACCCATTGGAGACTGCAGCTGTTTGAGCCTTGAGGAATGTCGTCGGCTGCAAGGTGAGAACACACAGGAGGAGGATTAGAGTACAATTACAAAAGAACCGACAAGTGAAACCTCGAACACTCCTCGACTTTGTTAAAGCACCTAAGAGCTAAACTAAACTCCAAAATGTCCTCCGGGTTCACAGTTTTACGATGAACAACATGATCAACACGATGAATAAGCTCAGAGGATCAGGGAGTGTATCTTTGAAAACTAACTACTCTACATATTAGGGATGTCACGAGAACCAATACTTCGTTACCATATCGATGACAAAATTTTGGAAATATGACGTGAAAACATGACTCATTTTTCGACAGTACAGCAGGTATCGGGGTTCAGGGCTCGAGACTAACGACATCTAGTCGTCCCGGGGAAGATAGAAAATGTCCCTGATAATAGTGACGTTGCATCGGAGTCCTGCTTGGCTAAATAACGGAGCAAACAGCTTACATACAGAGAACTGCATTGAGTTACATGATGATGCGTTCAAGCACTATCCAGTAAAAATGAGTATTAGGCAAAGGTCATTTCAAACGTTATCATGATGTGTTCAAATTTTTTAGTTTTTGGTGAGAAACTTGAGTCGGATCATCAGGGATTAATAATAAATTTGCAAAAATGAGTACGCAAACAATAATAAAAGGAGTGTTTGTTGAAGTACATGGGATTTATTGTTTTGTTATTTTACCGTGGTAGCGAACTGGGTATCAAGAATTGTAGAATTTGACTGATATTGGTATCGACTACTAAATTTCTGGCATCGCGACATCCCTACTACATATGATTTGATCAACATGTCTCTCTGTCTAGACATTTCAAGGTCAAATAGAGATAATGAGCTTTAGTTGTATCACAAATATTTTCAATGTGGAATCATCTGATCAATAAGTACATGTATAGGTCCACGACTTTGCAAATCATTCCAACAAGTGGACTCACCTTTAGGCATATTCTCCAGACATCCCCTCAACACACTTGCAACGGTCTCAGCCACGCTCCCCGTTGTGCTGTCTTCCAGACCTTTAGGAACAACAAAAGGGGGTCATTATCTCTTGATGTTATGACTGTATAGTACAAGAAATTACTTTGCACTCTAGCTGTGTGTAATTTACGGTTACGGGTTAAAATAGAGTATTATATAACATCAGTTTCTGTGTGTCTGTGATCACTGGGCTGGTGAGCTTACATTCACTGCTGCTGCTGCAGCTCCCCAGACTCCCTCTGACGATCAGACGGATGGTATCTCGCGTCGTCGGGCTCTCCGTTGCCTG
>CAKALG010010110.1:0-20327 GCA_916700815.1 Helicolenus hilgendorfi
CCAGTCTGTCGGCTTTGTCGGCATGGCCGCCTCTCCCAGCGCCCTCAGGTTGTGAATGCAAGTCATTGAAACATGCTTTAAAAATACACTGTTCTACTGATATCTAGAATGTAATAGGAGATTACGTTGTTTAAATTTCAGATCTTTATTTGATAGTTGATTGATTCAATTTTATGTGCTTGATCAAATTCTAAACGACCAAAGAATTGATCGTCATATACAGTATATATACGTACTGTATATATATATAATATATATATATCCCCCGTACAGACAAACCACACACCCCACACAGACACAAGGCCATGCCTCATTAATCCTTCACTCCAACAAGCACCCCCTCCACACCCTTGCTCCTCGCCCCCACTACGCATTTGCTACTTGTCCTACACGAGCGCGCCAGATTTACTACCTCTCTGCTCACCGGCAGAGGTTAGGTTGATATACAGTGAGTAGTGAAAGAGAAAGAAAAGAGAGGAAAGAAAAAGAGGAAGAGATGAGAGCTGAGATTTTAGCACTTCATGCCCTCAGCACCTCTGCTGATGAGTTTTGCTCTCCTGGCATCAGTCTAGTAAGAGCGTGGAAACTCATCACCTCTCTGGGCAACAGCAAAGGTAATTATGACTAATGAAGTGCAGACTTTTACGGCCAAACATGGGCCTAACCGCATTTTGTGTTCATAATGGCATACAGAGAGACACACTCTGCTGCACTGCATAAACATTACCCAGACGCAGAATCAAGGTCACCTCAGCAGATTAGCACAGCCTGTAAATGAGTTCAATTAAACAAGTTGCTAATGACTGTCAGCTAATGACCGAGTCCTACACTGGCAGTTTACACAAAGCAAAGCCTCTGTATATCCTACACTGTGTGACAATCAGCCCATCTAACAGGTACATCTACGGATTGTTAGTGTTGCTAAAAATACATTATAAATGCCTATCTGCTCTGAGATTTTATCCATTAAAATAATTCGAACAAATCATTTACTTGACATGCTTTGTAGCGCTCAACTAATCCCTGGGGATTAATGAGAGGAGATTTTGTAAAAGAAAATAATATTCAGCTAAAATGAAATCAATCATGGAAGTGGTAAAACGCACAATGGAGTAATTTCACTCCACACAATGAAATAAGAGGACACATTTTGATCAGCTAAAATCTAGTTGCAATAATTAAACATGAGTAATGAGCTCCTCCATAATTAACCTGCTCCCCAAGCTACGCTCTTCTGTATTAGAGAGAAGATCAGGAGAGCACCACAGACGAAGAGATATGAAATGTTCACACAACAGCGAGTGAGATCAAACCCATTTGCTTGGACCAGGGTGGAAACTTTCCGTACAATTAAATTGCAATTTCCAATCACGAACTGGGAGAGGGGATCTCATCATCAGCAGAAGCTGATGGATTATGGTTATGAGCCTGAGCGTTGCTGTCACAGGGCCAGGCTAGGCTCGCTCACCCCCACCTCCCCTCTGCTCGCCATCATTTACGCCAAGCTATTTAACAAGCGATTATGCCATCTCGTTGCATTTGACGTCACGGTAGGTTGTTTGACCAGGAGCAGCACATGGGCAGTCAGGTCAGGAAGAGCCCGGCGGCAATTAAAGAATCACCATCATCTTCTCTGAAGCAAAACATAAACAGATTATAGAAGCACTCAAGTGGAGAGGCTGTTTTGTTTTAGGAGAGATAAGAAAGTGAAATAATGTGTTCACATATTAATCAGCGAGGGCCTGCACAACCAGAAATAAAACCTCACATACACGAGGGAAACAACCACATAATGAGAAGCTAAAGGTCAATCCAGACCCTTGAACAGAGGAGGGCAAATTGTAGCTCCTCTGCAATCTGGTCCTCTGCCAGGATGATTTAAATCTTATATTTTCTTCTCTTATATTTTCTCTTACCAGTAAAAACCTAATGTCTGAATAAATTTAAAGGCCTATCGGTCTAAAATGGGCTAACGCACAGATGGAGACTTGCAGTGGAGGTATGTCAAGAAGAATTCAAATATTAAACACGTTTTATTATACAACTTTTTTGAATACTTGATTCTGATTGTTGTTGTAAAACTGTTGAAGTATCAGACTGTGAAAATCCGTATTTAGAAAGACTACACACCCAAAAGTCGAGTAAGGGACGTCTCTTTCGCTAAAGCTATGATGCCTGTGTGTTTCGGACTGGGATGTTGTGACAAGAGCAAAGGGTCTGGCTCGTTCTTTCGCTTCCCGGGTGATAAAAATACCAGGAGTCTCTGGATAAAAACACATCCGCTAAAGATAATGTTTCATTTTCTGCATGGAACATAGCTAAGTTAGCTAGCTAGCGTTGATGATGTGTATTGTGCAAGACGAGAGATGTAGTTCACTTAGCGGTTTCACACAAAACATTGACAAATCGACAAACATCATATGTGTGATTCATGGCGCAATTCCAACGGAATCAAAAAATATTTGTCTCTTACCGCTGACTACCGTACATATTTTTTCCGAAATAAAGTCCCATGGGGTTCACCGGAAGGGGAGGGACTTCGCCGCTCTATACTGTTGTTGCCCCCGCAATGATCTGTGCAAATAATAGGCTGACTGACGACCTTTGTCGTAGAAAATCATGACGTGTTTGGCATCTCTTCCTCCTAATCAATGCATTGTGCAGACGAACTTATCCCTCACCGTTTGGGTTTCATGGCTGTTGTGGTGCCAGGTTTCAATAATATACCCCTTCGGGGAGATAAAAAGTAGTCCAGTGGCTCAGTGAGGAGGCTCTCTATGTGGAGTTTTGGGTCTCAGCCAACACTATACCCCTACTAGAGGTCTAACTCTATAAACAGCTGGCCTTCTTCCCTCAACAGACAAACCACCACGGTCCCAAAGTCCCTCGTATGGGGGAAATGTTTAGTAGGAGTATGAATGAAAACCACAGATCCGACATATTTTATCTGTACAAGACATATAATATGTTGTTAAGACAAATATAAACTAACATAGGTAGAGATTTTTCAGTGAACTTTCAATGACTGAATCAACAATGGATTGTATTTGGAGGAACAGGAAGAGTCACCCTGTGCTCTTGTCCTCTATGCTTCCTTCTTTGGTTGCTTATTGAGGCCAAGGCAGGGTTGCTGTACACTGGCTCAGCGGCGAGCCTCTCTGAAGGAGCAGTAAAACTAACCACCAGTGGGAGGTTAAGCTACTCCAGTGTCACTCTGACAACCCACAGTGATGCCGACACACTTCCTTTGCCAAGTTCTGCGGCTGGATCCTGACAAGGACAAAAATGTTTCCCAACTCGTCCGTTGGGGTCCGAGTCTCACGCCATGGATGAACAAGCTGAATAAATCATAGAAGTATGACTGAGAGCGTAGAGCCAGAAAGCCTGAAGGAACAACAGAGTGGATTCTGAGCTTCTTTCATATTAGCAGACTGCCGGCCGCATGGCTGGGGGAGCTGAGCCCTTCGAAGCGCAGGCTGTTGTGAGAGAAACACTGAATTATGCATCTGAGAAGGGTGGGGAGATTGGCTGCTGGCTCCAATACCACCCCCTCCTCCTTTACCTCCTTTCCCATTCACTGACAGATAGATGAGGGCATCTAGATGAAGTTTCACAGGAGGTCAGCGCTGCAGACTCAGGATTGATAGACACTGTGGGGCGTGTCCCTCTTTCTCCTGTTTTCTGCACCATTTCACAGAATTGGGGGAAATGCCACTCTCCGCCCTCTCATCCGACAGGGGGGGGCGTGTGGGGAAGGTCCTGTCGCCTCTGGCGAAGACGTATGCTCGGTGACACATTGATGACACATGTGGGCCTCTGAAATCGGCAGAGGGTGGTTATGAGTCCTGCTGCATCGATTCTCAGGGATGAGGACCATCTCCTGCCACACCTACATCGAGCAATGGGGTCAGAAGGTCGCAATTTTAACTGCCTTCCCTCTGCTTAAAAAAATCAATTCCTTATTAGAACTTCATCGCCATCAGCGAGGGAATGGAACGACGTTAAAATGAAGACAGAAGACATTCACCTTTGTCATATATGATTATAGATGCTCTCTGGTTTCCCTCCTGTTGTTATGAAGGAATTTCAGTGGTTCAGTCCCTCTTTCATTAGCTGGGCCCGTACTGTTCCTCCTCCTCATTTGAACCTTTTTGCTCCTTGTCTCTTGACACTTCATTGCCAGGCTGTTGGTTCTATTTCTGTCCATTGCCGCAGGCTATACATTCTGCATATTGTGCATGTACAGATGAAACCCACATATGAAACACCTGCTTTTAACGCACACTGTAAAACATTACATTCACCATGAGGGCTCTTTTCCACAGCAATGTGGTGCTATGTGGTTTCTTGGGAGAAATCGCTTCTAAAGCCTGGTGAATAATTGAGAGGGTAACGTTACCTGCTGGTGTAGCTCAAAGACACCTGTGATTGCTTTCCTTTCTTTAATTGATCATTGTTTGTCCACCCAGATATCTTGTAAAAAAAAAACGGTGTAAATCACATTCCTGATGTCCTACAATGCTGCTTGTGAATGAAGCACCTCTGGCTAAATGGGGTTCACAGAGAGACGGTGTTATAGATGAGGGCAAGTCCCTTAATGGATCCTCTCGACTGTCATAACCACCCAAGGCCTGTGGCAGAAACATCCTCCTGCTGTCAATTTGACTCCTGAAACTGGAGCAGTGGGCCCCTCCCTGTCCCTGTCCTCTAGACTACCTCGCTCGCCCTGACGAATGGCTGTCAGTCTGTGATAAACTGGCGAAGGCTACAAGAGACCACAAACACGCAATAAAAGCAACCAACATTAGAGAGCCATATAACAGTATAATACCCTCCACTGCCACCAATGCACAGTTTAAGATACAAAGATGCTAGGGCTGTGAATCAATTGAAATATTTAATCGCGATTAATCGCATGATTGTCCATGATTGATCGCAATTATCGCAAATTAATCGCACATTTTTTATCTGTTCAAAATGTAACTTAAAGGAAGATTTGTCAAGTATTTAATACTCTTATCAACATCGGAGTGGGCAAATATGCTTGCTTTATGCAAATTAATGTGTATATATTATTGGAAATAAATTAACAACACAAAACAATGACAAATATTGTCCAGAAACCCTCACAGGTGCTGCAATCATAACATGGCAAACTGCAGCCCAACAGGCAACAACAGCTGTCAGTGTGTCAGTGTGCTGACTTGACTATGACTTGCCCCAAACTGCATGTGATCATCATAAAGTGGGCATGTCTGTAAAGAAGAGACTCGTGGGTACCCATAGAACCCATTTTCATTCACATATCTTGAGGTCATAGGTCAAGGGACCACTTTGAAAATGGTCACGCCAGCTTTCCCTCGACAAAATTTAGCGCAAGTTTGGAGCGTTATTTAACCTCCTTCTAGTTTCATATGATACCAGTATCTTCACTCTAACCTTATGATTTGCGTTAATGTGTTATTATCGCGTTAACTTTGACAACCCTAAAAAATACAAAAAAAAGATGCAAAACTTTTTGATCCAGACAATCTTACACATTTATCAAGACAATTCGCTAAAAGGCCTCCCAATGCATTAATATGCAAAATAAAACTATGGAATTGTTGACTGATCACACATTTATTCATCCCTATATTGATCCATCAATTCATTCATTTGAGATTATGCAAGGTCGTAAAGAAGGGGCATCGGGGTACTATACATTACGTCAATTTTCCCGATTATTTATGAGCTACTACAAGCTGCGGCCAATCTGCAGACACAAACAACTAAATGAGTGCATAAATATAGATGACATGCTCCAGGCTTATGGCAGGAATATACGACCCCCTCAGGCTATAGGTCCATTTCTGCTTCTCCCCCCACCTTGAGCTCGGAGATGCGTATACGTATGGAACAGAGATGGAGGGGGGAAGGCAGTGAAGCTTTTTTTTTTCTCTCAGAGAGTCAGATTTATTATCTGGATAACTAGATGAGGGCAGATCAGCCTGTCGCATCCACAGTGGTACGGTATATTTTTCAGAGAGCTTATACTGCACTATAGCTGTTGAATCCATTACCTGATTTCTGCTTTACTTGCCTCATGTAGCTCGTCTCTTGTTTGACATACAATAGCGTCAGCTCATGCATGGCGTGCAGTCATCATGAAAATATGTTCCATAATGTTCAGCATCTTGCCGGGGCATAAATCACCTTAGCTCATGGTACGAAACATTAAAGAAAGGGTGTAAAAAGAGAGAGAGAGATGAATGCAAGCATGTAACATGCAAACATACACTATGCAGAAATACACTCTACTTTCCCCTATTTTTCAAACTCATGGCAAACCCACCTGCTTTTGCTTATCACAGTAGCTGGTTGCTGGAGCCCTGATAAATCCCATCATATGCAGGGATGTGGACCAGACTTGATATGTGGCAGTGAGTCTTTCTTGGCAAAAGGTCGTTACCATTT
Source organism: Helicolenus hilgendorfi (assembly GCA_916700815.1). Classification (NCBI taxonomy): domain Eukaryota; kingdom Metazoa; phylum Chordata; class Actinopteri; order Perciformes; family Sebastidae; genus Helicolenus; species Helicolenus hilgendorfi. The sequence continues at coordinate 6,457 of CAKALG010010110.1, forward strand.
CTAAACACTGACCTTGACCTGGCTGCTGTTTGAAGAGCTGTGGGGCATGCTCTGTGGCTCAGGTGAGAGGGGAGGGGAGAGTAAATGACTGGAGGGATCTGTAACGGGTTTTTTCCTGATGTATAACAAACTCCCACAAGACAAGAGACTATAAAGTACCCTCCACCTTTGTGATTCAAATCACTCCAGGTATTCACTGAATAAGATTATCTCCTTGTGCTTGAGATGAAACCTCTCCAGTAAACATCTGCATCAACCTGACTTGCACATTCTGTCCACCTTTTTTGTTCTCCTTTTCCTTTTGGGGGGAGGGGGTTTTGTCCAATATATTAATGTGTATATTTTGTGGTCAATGTTGCGTTCAAAGAACACCTCACCAAGTCACTCTATATTTCTCCATCTCCTTTTGTCCTCCACCCACGCCCTTCCCCACTTCTCCATATCAGAGGCCACGGGGCTTTTCTCCCCTTTTCTCTCTCCTCGTCTCGCATCATCTCGTGACTTAGGGTGTTGTGTCCTGCTAAAAGTTTACCAGTTCGTATCGTTGAGAAATGACTGATGCTACATTTTTCATGCGCGGCATTAAAAATTCAAAAGATCCGTTCCCCTTCTTCATTCTGAGACTCAAGGAAAAAAAACAAGTCTCAATAATGGATGAGAGAAAGGTTTGCTAAGAAAAGAGAGCCGGTGTGGTGCGATTGAGCTGAGGGGAGAGAGAGGGAGTGAGAAGGGGGATGGAGAGGGGATGATGTACGGATGGACACAGCGAGAAAGATGGAGACGGACTGAGGGGAAAAGGAGTTGTTGACCAGTGGTTTGGATAGACAGGGAGAGGAAGAAGGAGCGTATGGTGATCTGACCTGGTGTGGTGAAACATTTCTCTTCCACGTGCAGCCTTTGTCCATGGGTGTACACAGCTGGCTGCTCCTGGTGCTCTGCTCTTCGTCAGTCACGCACAGCAAACGCAGCCTGTTCTGTCTCACAATGCCAAACATTCAATACACACATATGTACAAACACACACATACACAGACACACACAGAGCTGTCATCAACTCATTGCCACAGGGCATATAATTGTTACTATGAAAGATCATTCATTGCTCAAGAGCCTGTTTGTCACAGAAAAATGTTAAACTGCTGAACTGTTAAGCTGAAATTGCCCATTTTTAACATTCCTGATGGCTCAACGCAGCTATTGTGCGAGCTTTGTTGGACAGTGGTAACAAGTCGAGTATGGAGACACTTAACCACACACCATGTAGCGGACTGACCAACCATAAAAGTTGTTTCGTAGGATTTCATGTCTGTGGTAGCACAGATTATCACAGGGAATAAAATATCATTAGTATCAAAACAAAAAAACATCTTCGATGAAGGTTTCAAGTGCCGTCTCCATTTCTCTTCACTGTCAAAAAGGAAATATGCACATGTAGGCTTCATTGGCAGGCATTTTATTTGCCAAAGTCTGCAAAAGACATCCCTAGAAAATATCATGGTTGCATCAACAGCAAAAGAACAACTCCCAATCACATGGTGCATTGACAAAGAAAATAAAAAATGCTACACAAGAGGAAGAGTGAAGGAACAGAGAGACAATATTAGACTCATACATTAAACTGTCGCAAAAAAGGCCTTAAGTGCATCAAATATATTAGGACCGTTTGAGGCAAACAATGTATGCCTATGGAGATAAGCATTATTTTATAATGTCCCTCTTGTAGTCTGCCAACAAAACAGAGCCGCTGGGTTGACAAGGCCTCTCTCAGGATGCCATCTAGTGGTACATCACAAGACATACAGGGCACAAAGGAGGTCTGCTCACTGTAAAGGCTTCAAGTAAATAGTTTATTTATCTTTTTCTATTTTCATGGCAACATTTTGATCTACAAGATCTTCCTCAGGCAAGTGCGAAAAAGAAAAATTGCAAGTATTTTATGTTTTGTACTAGAGTATCTTTGCCTAGATGTGCACACTTGGTCCCTCTTACATCATAACCCATACATACCTTGTGCTTGGTTATTTAGAAATACATTTGGGGTATTTCATCTTCTAAGATATTAAACAAGCCTCACTGAAAGGAAATTTGATAAATTAAGGCAAAAACTGTGGAAAATTTCAATTCTGGCTTCAATATATACTGCTGAAAACAGTCACTTCAGCGTCATGATGCTGATTTTCTGTACCACTTGAAAGCTCTCAGCCTGTAATATTGTCATCAAACTCCTCAGGGTAGGTCAATTAAAAACCAGGTCAGTGTGCATATTTTAAGTATGTCCTATAAAAAGATATGCCCTTGTATTAAAGTGGATTTATAATGATCAGCCAGGACCAGTAAAGAACAACGACTTCAACAATGTACCCTTATCCTTTTTCAAGACATACAAATGCAAGCTTCAAATTCAAATCTGCAACAATATAATCACGCTAACACTTGCACAACCAAACTGCACCGTCACAGGCGTGCACACACTCACAGATGTTACAGAGCTCATTAGTACGGTGCTCGGCGTTATCAGTCTAATGAGTGCAGTACAAACATTTCGATCAGAGGGAGACAGTAGAGCGTCAGTAGAGGCAGAGACAGAACAGACTTCCCATCCTGCCAAAATATCCCAGAAGACCATGTAAAACATTGCAGACCCATCAACACATTGTACACTGGTACATGTCATGATATGAACATCGTCAGACTATTAAAGAATAAGGCTGACGATATACTAGAACAATAGGGCTGTCCTTGACCAAAGAATTTCTTAGTCAACTAACACTTTGTGTTGATTTTGTAGATCTGTAAAATGGAGTTTCTCCACAAAGAATCACACAAAAGCACTACTTTAAATCTTGTGTTTACTAGAGATGTGCTCATAAGTTTCTTGGAAATAAGTCATTCAGCACGAAAAATGCATACAAAATAACTAATCGATTAAAGAAATCTTAGTTGACTTATCGACTAAGAGGGGGCAGCCCTAGTCGAGAAATCCAGGGCTAACAATTAACAATTATTTTCATTGTTGATTAAATTGTTGATTATTGTCTCGAATAATCTATTAGTTTTTTGGTTTATAAAATGTCAGAAAGCCCAAGATGACGTCCTGAAATGTCTTGTTTTGTCCACAACACAAAGATATTTAGTTTACTGTCATAGAAGAGTAAAGAAACCAGGAAATATTCACATTTAAGAAGCTGGAAACAAGCCGATAAAATAATAAAGATAATTCATTTAACAAAACAGTTGGTGATTAATTTAATAGTTGACTAATCAAAACAATTAATTGATTAGTTGTCAACTGATCAACAAATCCCATGAAAAGACAAAAAAAAACCAACAATGTGTTAGTCCGTCCCTCAAAACTTTCCGACCTCCCTACTCTCTCTGTGACTCTCAGCCCCATGCCCATTCATTTCAACAGAAGATCTTTAAAAATGGTGACAGATATAAACTTAAAAAAAAAAAAAAGAAGGCTAACTTATTTCCTAAAACAGCTTGGCACTGTAATTTACTCAAGCAGGAGTAAATTGTGATTCGTTGTGGACTATTTTCAGTGGCGGATTTGGGGTGTTAGTGAGTATTTACTGCAGCAGGACAGTGCAGTGTGAGAAGCAACTAAAAATAACATTTCTCAATTTGCCAGCAAAATGCCAAGACTTTTCCAGGAACAGTTTTCCTAAAAGATATGCTAACTAGACTATTTGTCAATTCAGGCTTTCAAAACATTGCAGATAATTCTACTAAACCGTAGACACACAAAGACGTTGAGACACACACACACACACACACACACACACACACACACACACACACACTCCCACTCTATAATCAACAAATTCCGACACCAGCCAACATCAGACAACACACACACTCCCGCCACTATTCAACAACCCATTGTGTTGAATTTGCTCCCTCTCCAGCTTTCATTTGGGTGTTTTATCTTTTGTTTACTGGTGGGTTTTATTCTCAGTGGCTCGGGGAAGCAAAGTGTTGGCAGAAGCTCAGTTTGATCTGCGGTCGTGGATGAAAAGCGCCAGTGGGGGAAAACAAGGGCATTTTGGAAATATAAAAACACTGCCATGTAATTACAATGAAAATACATAAATATGAGTCCTCCTGACAGCGAGGGAAAGTGCCAGTGTCAGCATTGTGATGGTAAACAGTCTGCGAGGGAGTGTTTGTGTGACTCAATGGGGGTCACCTCTACAATAGACGAGCCCGAGTTTCAACTGGGAAATCAAAAGCCTGGAAACTTCCTCACAATCCAACCAGCCTTTCAGGCGTTGAGGCTGTGAGTCGGCACACAGCGGGCTGGTGGTGATTTAGCATCAACAGCGCCACCAGACAATTTTGATGTGGAGGGGAAAAAAGAAAAAGACAGATGACAAGGATTTGCCAAAGAATATGAATGAATGGTTTGACTCATAGAGCAGATAAAAACTAATTTGATTACCATAAATAAAAGAGATGACCATCAACTCTGTAGATTTCATCATTTATTTTCTATGAAAATATGAGATCTTTTATTCCGTCCTCTATCGTTTTACTTAAGAAATGATTTCACTAGATATTAGAGACGGCTACTGTTTCTTTTATGATGTGTATTTAAGATATGTATTAACTGTTCATATTTTAGCACTCTCATCCCAACTGTTTTGGCCCACTTAGGGTATTACTGGTATTTATTGTATTTATTATTATTATTTTTATTTTTTTCCTAATCTCATGTAATTTAACACATGGAAAAGAAAGCTTTTAGGTGTATGTACGTCTATGAAGCAAAAGACAAATTTCCATGCAAGTGGACAATAAAGATGTCTATCCTGAAGTTACAAATGAAAAACTTTCAATTGGAAATTAAGGCTAGAAGGTCAGACCAAATTTCTACATGATGATAATTATTCCCATTTATCTCAATTAGGGCTGCACAATTAATTGAATATTAATCACAATCACGATTTTGGCTTCCCACAATTAAATGAATGTGATCGACTGCAATATTGACGTTTAAAATGTGTGCTCCGCATATAGAGAACTCTGCTGCATATCAAATCAAGATCAGGTCGGGCCAATGCTGACTCAAATAGCTGGATCGGGTATCGGTGACAATGGGGCCGATCTATTCAATTCAATTCTATATGTACAGTAAATACTATATAAATTATAGTACAAGCATCTTTGTCCACTTCCAAGTTGATAAGAGTATTAAATACTTGACAAATCTCTCTTTAAAGGTACATTTTGAATGTAAAAAAAAAAAAGTGTGATTAATTTGCGATTAATCACAATTAACTATGGACAATCATGCAATTAATCACGATTAGATATTTGAATCGATTGACAGCCCTAATTTTTATTGGAAACATGTATATTCTAAGATGCATCAACAATATACGCAGTGCAAAAACATGTTTTCCTCCATATTCCTTTAGTTTTACTCATGCTGGATGAACTTCTGGTTAAATGTTAAATGTGGTTTTGGCTGTTCTCAGTTTAATTATAAAAGGGATTCCAACAACTCGTTGAACATTGTGGTATATGGGTAAATTTACTTTGCCAATTCAAAAGATTTAATTTACTGTCCAGATTCTAAATGTCTGTCCAGCATAGCAAAATACATTTGATGTCCTCCTAGTGAATGAAATACAAATCAACAGATGGTCAAACCCACATAGTTCTGCCATCCACCATCACAGAAAAACAAATTGAGTCTTAGCACAGGGTTTATGCGGTGAATTGAGTTGTGATTGCATGGCAGCAACACATCATAAACAGGCGCTATTCCCAGCATGAAGAAGATAAGAAACACTTTTGCCCACATTAAAAAAGTAAACAACAGTGGAGAAACTTCGAAACACGTAATCACTCAATTCTGATAGAAGAAACGCGTCTGGGAAACAGAGAGAGAGCGGCAGACTGAGGGAGAGAGAGAAGAGGGGAGACGCTTATCGAGAGTGGCGCCATTTAGGGTCGACATTTCAAAAAGGACTGTGTGCTGTCCCAAATCACTACTCAACAACTAGTCACAACTGTTATGTGCACACATGAAGACAATCATTTACACAACATGCACAAACACACAGTGTGCCCGGAAAACAACAACCTCCCGACGACCCATGCTTATCTCAACACACCCAGGCTTTCTCTCTTTGGCATTCACTCACTCTCTCTCTCTCAAACATACACACAGTGACTCACACACTACACACACAAGCCTATCTTTCATCCCAAAATTCATGGAGGCAAATCTCTCTCATCCTCTACCAACCATTCTTTCTCTTCAACTCTCGCAGGCACCGTTCCCTCTTCTGTCCCAGCATTGCCTCGAAAATCTCCCTGTTTTTTCTGGAAAACATTGACCAATTCACTGTCACAGCACACTCTGCATCCTTTCTTGTCTCAGTCCAGTGGCTTTTTTCTCATGAAATAATCTGGTCAACTGAGGAAGCCCCAAGCAAGTGTGACAATGCTTTTCTCAGTCGCCAAAATCAGGCGAGTCTAACTCAGTATCCATCCTGCAGCACAGGTTTGCAGGGTTACAACTTAGACAGATAGTTATGGTACATACATCAGAATGGCACATACGGGTACTTTGCAAAAAGTCAAGGCCACGTCCCCTTTTGGGGGGATAGACAACCACAGATCCCATAGACTTCAATATAATTTGACGTATGTTTGGATTGTAATTTTGACAAGTTTGTATGCATTCATTTCTTGTTGTACAAACATTTGTTTTATACACATGTCTAATCATTATTTTGTCATCTTGCCTTTAAAATTAAGGTTGATCGCCGTCATGTCCTTTCGGTCTTCCCCCATCCAACACAGTGGCCGGATATTACTCATCCAGACATCTATACATATTTGATTGAATTGTTGAAGTGAAGTGTTGTCTGTAAATAATCAACCTGTTAGTAGCCGACTATTAAAAGGAGGCACGGTCATGCCAGCCTACTCTGGATGACGTATTGGTCTGATGTATAGTGACTTAGAAACAACTTCCAACTGGTTACACCGTCATTATCCGCTCTGTGTCACTGGTCATCATCATGCAACACAACAGGAAAGCTAAAGCTGACTCCCAAATACCTTCTTTATTTGGTTCTGATATCGTTCTGCACAGCACCAGGCTTAGTGAGGGTTGTGGTCCAGAGGGCACAGAGCATGAGAAGCATGGCCTTTACTGTATATCTGGGCCTTGACTCTCACAGGGATCAGACAATAGTTAACAAGTGATTAGTAACATTATAAGTCATCTTTCAGAGCATTTGTCCTTTTTTTTGTACAACAAAAAGCTAGAGTTAACATGTCTGGTACATTATATTTATAGCAGCAAAGAATATTATTTGATATCTTTGGTGCAGTACTAGACATTTGTGAGTCATCCTTAGATCCTATCCTCTAGTCAGCCTGTACCACGGTCTAATGTTAGGCTATACTGACCCCTGGTGGTCAGATGTAGTACTACAATCACTGTAAATCAAGCCAATATTATATTATTGCAATACAGGAGGCTGCAGTTTCAGGACCGCATTTCTAGGGACCCTTGTTTTGTTCAGATCCTGGTTTGGGTTCAAATAATGTTTGCTGTAGCTCACCTGGTAGAGCGAGGGCCCCATGTACCAAGGCTGAGTCCTTACTGCAGCGGCCCAGGGTTCAACTCCGACCTGTGGCCCTTTGCTGCATGTCAGCCCCTCTCTCTCCCCCTTTCATTACTAACTCTCTCATTATCAATAAAGGCATTAAAAAGCCCTAAAAAATAATCTTAAAAAAATCACGTTTGTTATATAACTTACCTTTGCAAACTGCCTCCCTGTTTGTACAGCTGAGGACGACAGAACTGCTAAAGGGCTCAATAACGTCTACTCCCATTAAGCAAGGATTTTGAGTTTTGGTGGTGTTTACAAGAAAAGAAACACTGTCTCATAATTGTTAATATATAAATGCATAAAATTTCAAATCTACCTAAAAGAAAATTAAATTCTAAAAATGTAAAGCTACCAACTCTACACTACTTTTAGATCCCTTCTGAAATGTGGATGTATGTTTTAGGTCCGTTATAAAACAGTAAGATAGCACCATCTCCAGGTAAATGAGAGAACTATCATTTCTACAAAAATAAGAAAAAACTCATTATTTCTTCAACCCATTTAGCAATGACATTTATTTTAAATCAGCATCTTCATGCAGGAACAAATTAGCTTATGTACTACAGTAGATATGCCTACAGTGAAATACTTGACATTTAAGCTGAAACAATTAGTTGATTAATTGATTAGTCGATTGACAAAAAATTAATCCACAACTAAAAATGTCAAAGATTCTCTGATTCCAGTTTCTCAAATGTGAATATTTGCTACTATTATTTGTTTTTTAAGATATTAAACTGAATATTTACACGTTGTGGGGTGTCGGTCAGACATACTGTATGAAGATGTCAACTTGGTCGACTATTTTGTGACATTTTATAGACCAAACAATTAATACATTAATCAAGAAAATAACCAATAAATGAATCAATAATGAAAATAATAATTAATTGCAACCCTAATTGTGATGTAACAATTACTCACTGCCTTTTCCACCAGTTTTACAAACCAGTCCAGTGCAAATAAGCCACCAGCAATAACTACAATCTGTTCACTTTTTTATCCTTGAATTGATGTCAGTATTGTTATATAAATATTATATCAACATACCAGCAAGAGATAGCAGAGCAAGTAAGGTAAGGCATATGTTTTTAATTAGACCTCTGCAGTTATCTAGAGAAGCCTACTTATTGTCTCCACATTATTATTAGTTGGTCAAATTAAATAAGTTAAAAGTTATAAAATGAGTAAGGAGGGGACTAAGAGTGTTGCTGACACATCAGCAGAAAATAGGAAAACATGTTTCACAATCCATCCATGATACATACTACTTTTGTCTTTTTCTTTCGCACAGTACTACTGTAAGAAAGAGGTTGTGGGCATGAAGAAAACTATGAAGAACCCAAATGAGATGGAGAAAATGATGAGGACAACAAAGATTGTGGTCATGAAAGAGAGACAGCAAGAAGGAGTTTTACAACAGTTTAACCACAAAAGTGAGCCAGGTTAAGGTAAGCTAACGTCGCCTGCTGATTATAAATAAAGTAAATAAATAAAAAGTGGCTAATGAAATTGAATTTTAGACATTTATTTGTTCCAACTTGTTCCTCGGCTACCTAACCTCAATTCTCATCAAAAACATTAGCTAGCTAGTACTTTTGAGATGTTTGAGATGAGTCACAGAGCTAGCTTAACTGTTAGCTTAACTGTTAGCTTAACTGTTAGCTTAAGCTACTTAGTGCTACAAGCCAAACTGTGCAGGTTTGGCAACACTTACCTCATTTTTGGATTACTAAAAAACTCCTCTTTATGTGGCTTTTTCTTTTTACGTTTAGTACGTACTGCAGCCGCCCTTACAAAGTACATACTACTGTTGCATTTGACTGACCCTAGCACTGCTTCATGTGATGTGTGTTCACATAAACTAAGGTAGCTAGGCTACAGTGCAGTAAACCCATAATGCAGTTCAGTATAACCGGTGGTGGAAGAAGTACCCAGATCATTTACTCAAGTAAAAGTAGCTAGCTATAGGTAAAGGTAGTGTAAAATACTCTGTATATACTGAAGTAAGAGTACATACTGTATCTATTAGCATCAAAATTAATTAAAGGTCCCATATTATGCTCATTTTCAGGATCATACTTGTATTTTGTGTTTCTACTAGAACATGTTTACATGCTGTAATGTTAAAAAAAAAAATCCTCATACTGACGGCCTGAATACACCTGTATTTACCCTCTGTCTAAACGCTCCGTTTAGTGCATTTCGATGGAATTGCGACAAAATTGCAACAGAATTACAACAGAATTGCGTTGCTAGGCAACAGCTTGGGTCCATGTGTTCTTCCTCTCAGCTGGTGACATTCACATACACTGCAACCAGGAATAAACTGGGACACATTTAGATTGTTTATGTTTAAATCAGTGTAAAGGGTCTAAATATTGTATATGTGTGACATCACAAATGGACAGGAATACCGACAGCTTATTTCAAATGCGGAGTTTATGAATACGGGCTGTGTGTATTTCCCTGTGGATTGAGTGTTTCGATACTTTCACAGTATTTATGTATGACTTAAGCCTTATAATATGGGACCTTTAAAGTACCAAAAGTAGAAGTAGCTTACTCATTAAGCAGAATGGCCTATTTCAGAATAATATATGCATATTATATCATTGAGTTATAATCAGTGATGCATTAATGTGTAAGCATCACTTATGTTGGAAGCTGGTAATTCAACTACTTTACATACTGGTAGCTTATCCTTTATGCATCAGGGACATTTTTGGCTTTTTAATTGTTAGCTTTTTTATCACTTTGGCTGTGTTAAAGCAGCAGAGATATATCTTTAACTCTATTTTATTGTATTTTTTGTAAATTAGTTGGTATGTACATTGATATAGAGATACAGTGTTTTTCGAACCTACCTCATGGGTGTGAGTTGTTTTGTTTTGTTTTTCTTCGAATTTTAGAAGTTCAACCTCATCTTCTATAATAAGTATAATAAACCGTGTAGCCCAAATACAGACACTCAGACCCTTAAGAACAAAAATATCCCCACTGAAACCCATTAAAACCACAGTTTTTGATCTCACCGTCATTATAGCATAAAATCATGCATTCTATTATAACAGGCTTTCAAAGCTATTTCATGTTTACCCTATGGGGCAAGTACATGATCTTTTCCTGCTTTCCTCTGTGGGTTATTGCTGCTGTATTATAGAGCACTGCATGTTTAATGCAACCCCCACCCCCTCCAGCATTTAGTATACAGAAAATAATTACATTTTTATGTTGTTGTTGTTTGTTATTTTTGTTGTTGTTTTTTTCATAAAAAAAATAGTGGCATTATGCAAACAAACTGGCATGTAAAGGGTTGAAATTCTGAAAATTAATTCATATTTGGTAAGTATGATCAGGACTGAAGTTACTTAGAAGATTTAAGCAGAAAATAATGATGTATAATTTGACATTTTTGTCCTCTACAAGGACATCAGAGCAACCGTTTTAAAGGGATGCACAAGGGTTAATCCATCATTATATATCATAATTTATTAAGTGGTTTATATTTTGAAGTAATAATCTAAATCTGCAATGTAAGTAATGTTGTCAAATAAATGTAATGCAGTAAAAAGTACAACATTGGCTACTAAGAGAGCAGAGCTGTTGTATGGGATTGTATGAGATAGTACAGGTGTAATTAAAACACTGATAGTGTCAGTTCTCATTATTTCTCCAATTAAATATGTGGAAATTGACATGTCCAAGCCTCATTATGCCGCCTGTTCTCTCAAACACCAATGCAGGTGCACATCATCTCTTATTAAAACAGATACAGCAAAATAATGTAGCCTACTATTTATTTTACCTTTTAAATCTGATATTCAAAATTAAATTTTCTATTCTAATTTTAATTCTCATACATCTGTGTGGCATGATATATGTATAGATGCATAGATGCATGGGGATAGTGTCGGTGTAGCGACAGTACTGATGACATGAGCCTAAAAATCAGTAAATCCTCTGAGCGCTAATCCATGATCAACTGGCATCATGCAGAGTAGCCATCAAGGGGGCAAAATAAGGACAATGCATCTGACACAGAAATATGACTGAAGTGCTACAGAGCAGCATCTGCATGCTTATTCTGCAAAATGATGAAACATGATGAGGATTTAATGCATTTAACCCACGATAAATCTTTAAAGTCATAACCAGTTATAATAGCACTGGTCCAAAAGTGGAAAAAGTATACTTGTTGGTTTGTTTTACAAGCAGAACTTAACCAAAAGTCAAAAATCTTTGTGTGCACAGTTATATTGATTTGAGACTTGTTCATGACCAGAGTTAGAGTAGTAGGCCTATACCTAAATATAATAATAATAAAAAAATAATAATAATAATATCTATACTGTATAATGACCGGGAAATATGATTATCATTATTACTACTCAGGTGTAATTCATACTGTGCAATATTTTCAGGTGGAATTTCATTTCATTCTCACTGTGCAATATCATTTTCCAGTCGGTTTATTGTCAATACTGTATATACTGCTTCTATTTTTATACTTCCTTCTATTTAAATGGTTCATATTTTGTTACACTTTGTTTAGCTCTTCTTTTTTTTACTGTGTTAGCTGATACATCTTGTTTTTTGCACTATCCCCTTTGCTGCTGTACACTGCAAATTTCCCCACTGCGGGACTAATAAAGGAATATCTTATCTTATATTATTTACTTCTGCAAACAACAACTATTCGCTGCTTGCAGTGTATTCAGCCCTGTGCTTTTTTCAGGCCACCATGTGCAGTTTGCATGTAGAGTTACATAACCTCCATGGCATTCATTCATTTCATTCTCTCTGTGCAATATCATTTTCCACTTCTGCAATTTTGTTAATAGTCGGTTTATTGTCAATACTGTATATACTGCTCCTATTTTTATACTTCCTTCTATTTAAATGGTTCATATTTTGTTACACTTTGTTTAGCTCTTTTTTTTTTTACTGTGTTAGCTGATGCATTTTGTTTTTTGCACTATCCCCTTTGCTGCTGTACACTGCAAATGTACCCACTAATAAAGGAATATCTTATCTTATTTACTTAACTGCAAACAACAACTATTCGCTGCTTGCAGTGTATTCAGCCCTGTGCTTTTTTCAGGCCACCATGTGCAGTTTGCATGAAGTGTTACATAACCTCCTGGCAGCAGCAGGGCAGCCTTCATGAAGCCGAGCAGTGCGTCTCTAACACGGCAGGTAATACAGATTTACCCAGCTAAAAAAAAAAAAAAATTATTTAACAGCATTCAACCCCTTTATTTCTTCAGCATATCATTTGGTCAGTCCGGTGGTTGTTGACGCAGAGACACCCAGAAGCTGCGTCTCTCTCATCTGAGAGCCCCTCCCATCCCTCTCTCCATCCTCTCTGACTCCAGCATCAGCATCACTGTGTGATGCATCACCACTGTTGATGCTGTCATCATAACCCGGAGAACAAAATCCCGTTTAACGATCGTGAAGGGGGATTCGTCGTATATTTTGTGAATGGTTATTATTATGGTCGGCTGCATTCATTTGTAAGTACCAACCAGGCCTATATATAATGTATTACTGGATGCGACCACATTCAGACACATAATAGCTCCACACGACTCGCTTGCTTGGCTGTTGCTATTTTTATATTTTGGGCTTGTGCGCAAATCTTTGAGGCTGAATAATACATTTCTCTCTTTCAGTCGGAGGTTTTTTTCCAAGGGCATCCATCAGTGAGCCACACGGTGCTGCAGAGATGTGGGACGCAGCCTCTTTCTGGTGCTGATGCTGATGCTGTTGAGTTTTTAGAGTTATAATCGGTCATATCTGGGTTGAAGCTCTCTACTGCTCCTCTCTCGGTTCATAAGGATGCGACGTCATGACTCGATCGCTGCTGCCTAGCTGCCAGATGTTGCAGATGTGCTGCAGCTGCACAGATAGACTCTCCTCTTGCTTTCGCTGCTGTTTTTTTGGGAGGATGCTCCTGTAAGTCCTCGTTTTGTGCTCGGTGCAGATCGCATTCATATTTATTAGTCTTTTTGCGTAAAATGATACCTGGATCTGCCGCATCAATGCTACCGTCTGCAGAAGCTGCGAAACTGTACCAGACCAATTACGTCCGCAACTCCCGTGTGATCGGACTCCTGTGGGCCATCTTCACCATCCTGTTCGGCATCGTTAACGTGACCATCTTCTCGCAGCCCTACTGGATTGGAGATGGCGTGGACACTCCGCAGGCCGGATACTTCGGCCTCT
>CAKALG010010139.1:0-10198 GCA_916700815.1 Helicolenus hilgendorfi
GCCTGAGTCAGTTGATCCACGGTGGCGACAGAAGCATTCTGTTCCTGACAGGCCTGCACAGCGTCGTCGAAGTTCAGGTTGTAGCGGCCCACAGGGGAGAAGTATGGGAACACAACACCTGGGCGAGGTAGAAAAGATGAAATGAATATGATAATAGGTCAGCCATCAGTCTGTGTTTAGTGTTATGTTAGTGAATGTCCAACAGCTCGTAAAATGTCGGCAGTTGTCTCCAGAGGCCAGACTTTGCTAACTCAGTTCTGCTGCATTAAACATCAAAGCAAAGTACCCTAAACTGCTTTAACCGCATGGATCCAACAAGAAGTAGTAAAATAATAACTCAAAAGTGAATCTACGCATCAGTGCAATCCAATTCAAAAGAAATATGAAGGCTGACTTGCAGAAATGCTCTGATAGTGACTCATCATGTTGCCTTCCTTATGCCAAGTTTTACCTCAATACATTTTCAACTGTATTTCGTGATTACCAAAAGATTTGTGCAGATTTGAACAGCTGTATCAAAGTAGAACAGTGTTAATATTTTTTCTCAAATTGCATGTGCGTGTCCAGCCTCCACCCAGATTAATCCCTCACACATGTGAGAAACTATCAACAAACGGTGGGTGGGAGCCGCCCTTTGGTGCAAAGGAGCTCTAACACACTGCAATGATTTAGTCTAGGGATCCATGTATTAATATGTTGATAACCATAACTTGCATGAAAAGCAGTCTCTGTACGGCACATTTTTAAAAAGAAGACAATTTAGTGATTATAAAATCTGACGAGTCAGTCAGATGTGTGAGGATATGGACCGGAAAAGATGGAAAATGTGTTTGTGTTTACTGATGTTGAACAGTATTCAAATGTGATCATGGCTGAATCATTACAGCGGTTTGGATAAATCCGCACAAGCTGTCTGTTCTTTCCTTTTTCTTTTTCCCACAAGAAAAGGAAATGTGGATGTTTTCAATAACTAGAAACAAAAACGTTGTTGAGAAATATGATTAATTGAGGAGAAGACACATATCAAATGACTGGCGAAAGAGCTCCCAATGTTATCACAGCTGGTATATTAACGGCCCATCCCTAAGCTAAGCTTCTAAAAAGATATTAAAAAAACAGGATTTACCATCAAGGAGACCACCTTGCACATCCAAGTGAATCTCTTGAACGGTGTCTTCCATCCCGTTGATGATCTCACAGCGGTATTTTCCTGCGTCGTCCATTGAGACGTCAGTTATTACTAAGGAGGCGTCTTCATTGTCGAGCTCCTCCAAGAAGACACGGTCCTCGAAGCTTCCGTAGGTCTTCTTGTGGAACCCCATTGAGAGCAGCACATCCTCATTCAGCGCCTCATCATCTGCCACCTTGGTCCATTTGACTCGGATGGTACCAAAGGACATGGCGTCTTTGGACAGCAGCCGGCAGGGCAGGGTGACGTTAACACCCATGTCAGCAATAACCATAACTGGAAAAGAGGAGAACATAATATAACCTTATTTGGGTTTGGTGGTAGGGATTAGGTTTATGATACTTGGATTTATACTGGAAAATATGATGTAATGTTTACATACATTAGAACTATAAATGTACACATTGATTCCAGAAATGTTCTTGCTTGGCATCAAACTGATGCAGTCTGTTTGAGAAAACACCAAAAAAGGGAAAACAATATCACCAAAACTGCTTTTCCCCCTCTTTATTGGTCCTTCTTTTCGTACATAATTGTTCAACTGCATGTTTTGGCATGTGTGTACTGTATTGTACAACACGGGCATACACACAAAAGCTTTCCCTCACACAAAACTATCAAAGAGTCTGGGTGTATCCTATTTGGTTTATTAGATACAGTGTTGGACAGCAGCCAGTCTTCAGCCCCTGGAGCCAATGGTCCTCTTCAGTCTCCTTCCTGCTCTTGTCAGTCCTGGCACTTATAAACCTTTGGCAGCATTAAATCCTCAAAATGAAGTACTTATCTTTCATCCGTTCCATCTGATTTGTGTAAAGTTTATCAGGCACCAAGTGAATTACAAGAGAAGTAAGCAGATAATATAGTTTATGCTATACAAAATCCAGCTGTCATCATTATTTTTTCTTATGTGCATTTCGTCTGTTCACTCCTGTCCAAACTAGGCCACCCTTTAACCCCCAATGGCAGGTCATTTGTGTCTCACCATGGGTTCCCACAATCTCCCTGACCTCCATGTTTAGACCTCACAGGGCTTGCTTAGTTAAGAGGACCCCAACCAGCAAGGGGGCGGCCTGTGCCAGGCAATAATAAGCACCAGATGGATGGATGTGCACGACCTTCGACCCCCACCACCACAACAGGTACAGCCTTGGAACAATCAGCATTGTAAGTGGAGTGAAACTCTGCAATGCACAGAACCTGTAAGATAATATGGAAATTATAACTGAGTAAATCAACTGTAGGTTTAGCTTTAAGTAGTCTGCAGGCTGGATCCTGGTTCAGTGCCATTGCCATGTCTAGTATTCACTAAAAAAAATCCTTGCTCTGTTTCTGATTTATTTTCTTCCCACTTAACTCAACATGAAAGAACTGTGTATAAAGCAGTCTGTCTCTACTTTCAGATTTGGGGATATTGAGTGGCCTCACTTTGAGCAGCAACACTAGAGCCATGACTCTCTGTGTCACTGGATCCCCAAAAAGGGAAAACGTTTCCCACATGGGCAATACGGGAAATAATAGGAGCTACTGGCTTTGCTGCCTTCTGCACGGATCAACCCATCCCCCCCCAACACACACACACACACAGACACACACACACACACAAACACACACACACACACACACAGAGCAGAGTGACACTGAATCGACTTCTAATCAACGTCATGCCAAACTGCCCCAATCCTCCATTCTAACCACACAGTAGACGCGTGTCTGGACTCTGTTCAGTGGTGCTCAGATCATTAGTATTGAGCTCTCCTGCAGAAGGATTTTATTAGCAGAAGTACTGCTGACAGACCTAATCTACCTTTCAGTCCATCCTTGTGCCACTTTTCCCTTCATTTTTTCATTTCTTTCATTAGTCTGCAAACCTTCTCATATATACATTATGTCAGAGACTCACCACACCCAGGAGCCTCACTTGCCTCTCGACTGGTCAACGAGATGCCAGGTATTTTACAAGCTGGGAAACACCCTTTTCACCGCTGCTAATTACTCATGTTCTTTGAAAGTTTAAAAGCAGTCTGGACAAGAGTCCTCTTTGCCCGTTCTGTCAGCGAGGAATGACTCACAGCTTCGCCGTGCCTCATAAACTCTCTGCATGGGTAGCAGTTGCATGAAGTGCAATTGAAACCTGTGGTGCTCATCAAAAGCCCTGGCCAAGGTGAAGCCTCTGGTGTAGTCAGCACCAGCTCCCCAGATGTAATGCCAGCTAACATGTATACCCTAAAAAATTCCCAAATTTCTAAATCTTACTAAGGAAATTAAAGTAGATAGAATAAAGGGGTTCATTGTGCAGTCTTATGGAAACATTGTTGAGACAAAAAACAACCGCTGGATGTGGTTTGTAATCCCGAAATGTGAGATCGAAGGAGGGGGTTGATTGAACATCACAGTGCCAACATAATGCAGAGAAAAGCTCGGAATGAATGACTGTATGCATACTAACCTGATAGATCACTAAATGAAAGCACAGTATAGAACTCTGTCTTTTAGACGTATCATATATTCTGGAGCAACCTTGAAAGTAATGGTCCCTGCGAGACAGTAGCAGCAGACAGAGAGGCAGGCATGTTTAAAGTAATTCCACAGCCTTTCCTGCTCCTGCAGTTACCAGCAGACATGCTCCCACGGGAGAATGTGGCCCCGACCATGTGGGGCACACTACGCTCATAAAGCAACAGCCTGTTGTGTGTGCTTAGCCTTTCAGGAAAAGAAGGAAGCCTTTCTGCTCTTTGTCGCACCTCACCCACATCCTATTTGTATAAGGCTCTCCGAGGTCAAAGGTGGCGTCAAATTGTCACATTTAACATCAAAATGGCTCGTCAAATAATTCTAAACGGTATCTGAAATCTTTGTGGAGTGCAGCTGGGAATTAAAAGACAGCAAAGTAAGTAAACAAATATGTGTGCATGACAATAAAAAAGCCCCTGAGCTGCAGCCAAGACCCACTGCCATTTTATGACCAAGCACAATTCTCACCGACTCTGTTAAAGGTTGTAATGGCAAGTGATTGGAGCCATCTGCTTCATCTTAACACCGAGCTGTAAATTAACAACAGCATTACAGTGGTCCAAGTCTACTCAGTGACCTATATATTCTGAAAGTACAACAGTGTAATTATGCTGTTAAACCCCTCAGCGTAATTTCCATTATTGGGAGAACAAAATGCTTAATCAAAATCCCTTTCTCCTCTATGAAGGCGGTCACTGCGTGTTTCTATCAGTGTGTCCCACAATGTGCCACACCCTCTGACAGACCAGATAGATATGAGATGCTTCGTAATATCCCACGGCTTTGTTCTACTTCTGGCTCGCTAGTGTCAATATGGAGAAAGAATTAACAAGCACAGCTGGGACAAACGCAGCAGGCCAACTCCTACACACTAATTCTAATAAACTGCTCTCTGTCATGCAGAAACAAGCAAAAGCACAGTGTGGGTGTGCATTGCTCACATGGGTACACACATATGCAATTGTGAGTTAACACAAATGCAAAAGCATTAAACATGGCTCCATCATCTCATCTATAAGTGCATTTTCAATGCAGCCCCCAGCTCCAGCCCCATTTCCAGCCAAGCTCCTTTTTTTCCCACCCAGCCCTAGCAACGGGGCCAAGCCTCAGTAACCAACAACTACAGTGAGCATTAGACTTAACAGACTATTACCTCACCGGGAAAGACAGAGTCATTTGGCTGCTGCTCAGCACGGGGCTCTATACGTTTAGCTGTGGGTCATTAATCTTAACTTGGCTTCTGTCAGGCTGCCTGTTACAGTGGCGGATTTCCAAAAGCTCCCAGTGCCAGAGTGAGTCAGTAGGTATAAGGACGGGCAACGCCCCGTGAACACACAGAGAATACACGTCTCATATGGCCAATAAAAGCTATACTGTATGGGACGATGATTAAGCTGGCCTGAGCCTAGCCAATGCTTTTACGTCATGCAGAGAGTGAGGTCATTTATAAACATACACTGTATAGACACTCTCCTGTGACATCACTGGCTAGTGGGAGCAATCCTATTATTTGGATAAAACAGCATCATCTCCGCCCAGAGTGAAACTATTCTCCCCGCAGACAAACCATTTCCTCCCGTCTTGGACGAGAGAGAGCTGAGACACTCATAATCTGACATCTCCTGAGTCAGCGTGCACAGCTGCTGAAAGTGCATTAAATATCACTCATATAACATGAGAGCTTCTGCTGCTTTTTCTTTCACACACAGTGGTAGATCTATTCTGGTATTGCAGTGTGTCATCCAGTGTGAATTTGAATTATAACAGCCTCACGATGGAGTGCAGGTGCTCTCTGATAAGACGTCTTTCTGTGAGTTTTCATTTTCTGTCTGCTACAGGAAGAAGAAGACAGACAACATGACAAAAGGTCAAGACTTTTACTGTGGGAAATTCCTGACTATTTTTGCACTCTAGTGAGAATTTACATCCAAAAGGAGACCTGCACTACTAGCCCAGTTTCAACCACTGAGGCATGTGACCCATTTTAAGAGTGCAACCAGTAGTATTAGTGGTGTGGCTTTCATTCAGTAGCCTGGGCAGTGAGCCTCTGTGTCAATGGAGGCTGATTTACAGTTTTCACCAGCCATATCATGCTGTGGTGGCCTGTATGCAGCAAGCCAATGGTGAGTCACACTGTGTGTGTGTGTGTGTGTGTGTGTGTGTGTGTGTGTGTGTGTATGTGTATGTGTGTGTGTGTGTGATTTACCCCAGAGACGCCTCTGTTACCTACTGCTACAAAGACCCTGTTGTTACATAAAGCCTGAGCTGTGGTACCACTTTGCTCCCACAGCTCATCCTCAAGTTCTTCTTTTTTTTTCATGCACAGTAACATTCTTGCACACACACTCAAACACACACACACACACACACACACACACACACACACACACACACACACACACACACACACACATGCATTCACAAAAGGTGGTAACAGATAATCACCTACACTTATATATCAAACTTTTTTATGTTATTTTTTTTTATCTTACCTGTTAGTTGTAGGGGAAAGTCCGTCGGCTGACTGAACGCACTGCCAGCCAGGGTCAGGGAGATTATGGTGATGAACAGCAGACTCGTCATTTTCTCTCTTTTTTTTCACACAAAGGGCCCTGTCCAATAAAATATGAATATAAAACTCAATAGTAATGTTGAGGAAAGCTTTAGAGCCAAATTAACAACTTTTTTTCTGTTTTAATTTTGATTCATCTAGCTGTCCCTCTTTCTGTCTGTCTTTCTGCAGCAGCTGCCTGTGGTGCTACTGGAAAGTTTGGGCTCCTCAGAGGTCTAGACAAGTGCCTTTTATTGTAGCCTTACATGGTCGAGACCACTCCCCCACCCCTCAGCCCATCACCATGCACAGCTCTATACTGGCTCCCCTTCACCACATCATTTAGGAAAAACTCCCTCCTCTCCCTTGGGAGCATGAGGGATGCAACAAAGCTCCAGACAATTAACCTGCAGATTATTATCCAGAATAACTGTATATTAAATAGAAGGGGAACTATAATGACTCCTATATGAGGAATGCAATACAGTAAAGATTACACAACTTAGGTAAAACCCTTTAAAACTGATCAGATATTTGTTCTCATTCTTAAAATATGAAAATATTTTTGCACCACATCCATTGTCTCATGACTTGCAGCTTTGCTATGTTTTCGCTCTATTAACTCTCATTCGTTCTGGCTTACACCCCATTTAATTATGTCTGTTTTATGGTTTCTTTATCAGGCTTCAATTACACAAATCCAAGTTAATGTTCAGAAGTTAAATATTGTCGACACGCATAACTGCAAATGGCCTGGACTCTTCCTCTATCCACACACACACACACTTGACAAAAGCGATGTGTAGTCACTTTGCAGCCTTGTTGGCTTAAATGTACAATTGATGCAAGACCATTAAATGTAAAAGGGCCATAAAAATGAGGCCTGCCTACAAGTCATACTGTACCTTATTCTCCTTCGCTTCTTTTATTTATTATTCTCCTCTTCGCTTTCTTTCTTTTCCCTATAGCATTTATTCTGTACACTTTAATGGCTATATTTTTTTTAAAGTGTTTAAAGTTTTGTTACAAACATCTGTAACTAAGTCAGCTGGCACCCTCCCCACAGTTGGACACTTCCGCGGTTGCTGTAAATTGTCTGAGCATGTTTCTCTCAGTTTCTTCTGCTGTTGTAGCAGAGCAGAGTCAGCACAACAGCTCTTGGGAGATAGGACATACATTTGCGACCAGCCATGAGCACAGGGAGGCTGTGTGGTCTCCTCCTAAACGTTTTCTCAGCCGTCCGGAGTGTCTTTGAAAGATGGCAAGGCTGGGAGTGGAGCGACGCGCTGCAGATGCTGTTCTGGACCTCTCCATCACTGGAGTTATTACAGCTGGGACAACTCAAGCTGTTTTCTTTCTCTTTGTCTCCTCTGCCCCGTCTGCCAATCCTTCAAACCCCGCAGAGATGTCAACAGAGAACATGGTGGGCCGCCATTGTATACTCTAAAGTCCCGGCTTACCCTGGGCACATCCTCTCTGCCCTTGCCTCCAATCCTCTGGAGATCTGAGGAACTGTTACATAAGATGGCCATAGGCCCCAGCACACAGAGTGAAATTATAAACATATATGGCCCCAGTGTGAGGGCACAGAGGCTCCTGACACAGGCTGCGAGTTTGAACCAGAGCTGCAATCACCTATGGCAGCATCTGTTGAGAATATCAAAGCCAATGTAAGTCCCCAATTATCGCAATTTTGGTGTTAACGGCAAGATTACTGCTTAAAAGTGAGCACTTCCTTCCCCCACGGCAACCAATCATTTGTGAGAACATAATGTGTGGACATGTGGTTGGAAAAAAATGACTTGTTTGTGTTCCAATATTCCCATTCGGTCCCGCTTGACAAAAGAATTCACAGAAGAATAGGTTGCAGCAGAGTTGGCAGTGCTCGCGCAGGGTAGATACCGTGTGCATGCATAAAAGAAAGAGGTACAATCAGCAAAAAGTGTTACTTGGCTTAACACGTGTTGCCTTTCCATCAATAGATATCTCAGCCATATTGTGAAACTGTAAATATTTGGGTGGTCAATATAATTGTTTTTGAAAGAGCTTGGCAGTTCATACTGCTGCTCTGGGTTTGGAGAAACTGCAAGGTTTGTACTCGTTGTGGTTTCTGCTCAACATAAAATCTCCTCAGTGTTCTCTGCTGATGGAACGTGACTTATGAGATGTTACATAATTGCTGTAATTACCAGCTGCATAAAGGGAAGCACTTACAGTACTAACAATGATATGACTGATTCATAAGAGGTAATGATAGATAGATAGATAGATAGATAGATAGATAGATAGATAGATGGATGGATGGATAGATAGATAGACAAATAGATCAAAAATCACTTCTGTTTTTATGTACTGTTCTTCCATCTGCTTGTCTTGCTCATCTACATGAGCCAAGTGAAAGATTGATGATTGATGACCATGACATGTCTTGCATCATGTAATGGTAGTAGATCTTTATGTCTGTAGAACCTCATTTCTGATGACTTGTCCAGACGGAGACCTATATCCAATAGCCATGATTCCCTCCAAATACAATACAATTTTTAACAGAATTTCAAGATAATCTGCAAAAGAAAAATGCTAATTCATGCACGTTTCCATCCACTACTGTTTTGCGAATATTAGGATTTGGTTTATCGATTAGGGTGGCGCTAATTCTCCAGTCAGGTGCTATTACCATGGATGTATAAAGAGAACTGGATACAGCGTTGGAGGCGGGCCAAAATGGCTCAACTGCCGAGTGATAAAATACCCATATCTTCTGGTGATCTTCCTCATCCTTAAAGCAAGCGCAGTAGCGTTTTCTTTAACCCCTATTCACAACCCTTAGTTGAGCCTCCGTCTGGGTCTCATTCACATGCACGGAGGAAGGAAATAACTCTGGATTTGGCTATTAGTGCATTTTACAAATTTCAGGACCTAATGATTTAAATAGGGGCTGTTCAAGTGTTCATACTGGGAAGTTGATTTACCTCAAAAAGAGTTATCCGCTGAGTTACAGATGTCTCTTTCCCAATGTAAGTCTATGGGAAAAAGTATTTTTGGGCCCAATGGCATCAAGTGACAGACATGGAAGTTGTAGTACGACCGTTTGGCCACTATGTAAAATTTGCTTTAAAGCCTGGCACACTTTCTGGGGGCTTGGCTATTATACCATTGCAGAAGAAGGGGGCGTAACAAGATGATGTAATTGAAAGAGCGCCACTCAAACCTAAAATGTAGCAAATGTGATGGAAATATTGCACTTAGGTTTGTTCCATGTATTAATTTGAGGAGTCTGATTTTTTTGTCTGCCGGCATTTTGATGGCATGGAGTGGAAACTTCAGTGGATGTTTAAGTCACATGCTTTATGTATGTCATGATTACCTCACCAAGTCTGTTTCATTGCATTTTGTCTTATTTGGTTTTCATTGATACACCAACTTTTCCACCTCAGCCAAATGTAAAACGTGCAAATTGAAAATGTGCATAAAAAGCTGGTGGATGGAAACGCAGCTACTGAAACTAAAAAGTCCAACAGGGAACGCTTTTGAATCCCTGAATTTAAGAACTGAGTGCTTTCAAAATTTCAAAAGACATTTATCAATACGTAGACCTAGGCCTAACCTCAAACATGCAGTATACTTGAGAGTCTCTGTTGCAAAAAAATCAGCCCTGGAGATTAGTATTGGCATCTCCATGAATAGTATTTTTCCAGTATTGGCAATATTGTTGAGCTAGTAAGTCTATCATCTAACATTAGTAAGATGCATATTTCTTAATACCGTATAATCCTATGCATCTGCATATGTGCACATTTGGGAGTACAGAATGTACTGGCCTGTATAGACGTATATTGGATGTCTTGTGGCTGAGAGGAGTCCCACCCAGAGACTCCTTCTGCTGTGTCAGAGCCAAGTCTCAGGGCCATGAGCGCATTCACAGCTGGTTCTCTGCAGCCCGAGCT
>CAKALG010010141.1:0-10802 GCA_916700815.1 Helicolenus hilgendorfi
GGCTGCTGTCAGAGCGAGGCTGGCGGACAATTTGCTCCGAGCGAAAAACAGCTCTCAGAGAATATTTGGATTGTGCTGTTCAAATATTTGGAGTGCCCTGACACGGCTGCCGCCATCCAGAGCTGGCAAGGCAGAGACTGCCTGTAATTGATTTAATTATCAGTAATTACCCAACTGTTTTTGTGTACGCTCTGTAGTCCTGGGTTTGGGGAGGAGAACGGAGGGAGGAAAGAGGAGGGGGACCTGAGTTAATGATGTGTTTCCATCTTATTTAATGCTGTGGTCCAGTCTGGTTAGAGCGCAGCCATACAGACACATGTAGATGTAATTTTGTGGAGACTGACACGGATCGACGCTGAGGGTGGCGGTCTGGTCTGACATGAGATGCAATGAGTGAAAGGAGAATTCATCTGCTGACAGGTTGAGAAATGAATTAAGAGGTGTTACTTTGGGTTCATGAAACCATGCAACCTTTTCTTGTAGGTCACCAACTCTTTCTAAACATCAAACAGTGAGGCTGAACATGAGGATATAACTCATAAAGATGCAGCGATTTGGCATTTTGATAGCAGTTGCAGCAATGTGTGTGTGTGTGTGTGTGTGTGTGTGTGTGTGGGTGTGTGTGTGTTGCACGTGAGCTAGTGCATAATATGTGTCTGAGAGCAAAGGGTGGGGGGGAGCTGTTAAAAGTCTTGAGTTCTAGCCTGTAAATGTCATGTTTGGTCGAAGATTTCCGTTTTTGCCTTCTAATTGGTGTCGGGGGATTTTTGGTTTTTAAAAGGGGAAGGTGAAAAAAAAAAAAAAAAAAGCGAGTGAGGAAAGCAGGGAGGAGGAGGGGAAAAATAAGCCGACAGAACTGCAGAGTTGCACTGAACCCAAACTGGGTTTTAATGGTTCCTACTCCGGGAGAGCATAGCTCGGGTCATTAAGACGGGAAAATGGGGTCGCGCTAGAATAATAATCCCCCGCTTTTATTTGACAGCACAAGAAAAATATTGTGTCAACACATAAAAGAGGTTAGTGGTGATCATAAACTACATTCACTGCTCAAAAAGTGTGTGTGGAGGGGGGGAGGTGTCGCTGAATTGACAACTCCAATGAAGGGATGAAGAGTTTTTGAAGTTGTGGCAGGTTTTGCATTAAAGGTGCGATCCTCAAACATCTGCATTTTGAGTTTGCAGAAGAAGAACTTTTTATTTTTCTAGTTAATAGAGGTACCTCTCCTGGTGGAGCTTCAAAGGATATGGTGAGCTGTTGTCATCGTCGGTGCGTATAAATCTGTAAGCATTTCTCTCTCACACACTATGTTTCATCTGCAACGCACCCTCCGTCCCTCCGACACCCCCACGTCTCCCCTCTGGTCTCGGTCTCGACAGTGAGTGGGTTACTCTACTGTTTACAATATTTCAAATTCCCTCTCAAGTGTTTGGCTTGGCAGGTTGTCCGGCCTTTTCCTTAGCAATTACAGGCTTGCGGGGTTTCTCAAATGGGGCTTTTGAAGAAATAACACTTTTCTCCCCCAGCTCAAGGGAAAAAGCGGAGACATTTGGCCAGCAGCTCATACAGTCAATCACACAGACCGAGCTCAAGCTCTGTCTGACGCACTTGGCTACTAAAATATCCTCATACCTTGTGTGTGTGAAGGCATACAGACGCGCTCACACACACACTTCTCAGTTTAGAGTCAGTCAGAAACACATACTGTCACTGATGTACTGTAATGGAATATGACGATTTGATGCAAAAACTGATAATTGTTTTAATTTAGAAAGCAAACTTTCAGATGCAGGAATAGCCGAGCAAATTAGAGCAAAGAGGAAGTCGTAATAAACTAATATATGTCCTAAATAATGACACTATCAGTATAATATGCTGAGCATGACAGCTGTTTGTCATGTGTAGAACTTGTCATGTCTTTTCAGACGTCAATCACCACTTGTAGATGAAACAAGGCTAAAAGTCTACAGCCATGCTTGCTATTCTGTGAGGCTGTACATACACACAGCAGTGCCTTGAGTTGAACGCTAATATCAGCGTGCTAACATGCTTAAGGCATATTCATACTTTCCGCATGTCTGTGCGGGTCAGTTTTGGTCAGCATGATGTAAATGTCGACCCATTTCTGCCACACATTTGTGACCTTGCAGACTGTACGCATAGCAAGCGTGCCGAACGTGCTCCAGTATCGTTCCACACTCCAGTCCAGTTGGTGGCGTACTATGCACCTCTAGCTGGTTTGCCAAAAAAAAGAAAGAAGAAGATAACAAAGTGGATGCTTGTTTTGAAGCATTAATCAAGCATTACCGCTACCGACTGAAACGGAGAGTGGATCGGAAAATACACATGCACGGAACGCCAGACCAACGTCGACCTTCAATTGTAGTATGAGTGGAATCACGTGCGGGTCTGCACGACCGGTACAAGTCCGCAGCTGTCCGCAGACGAGGAAAGTATATGTCCGAGGCTTTACAATGACAATGCTAACATGCTGATGTATAATGGTACCATGTTAACCATCTTAGTTTAGAGTGTTAGCATGCTAACTTTCGCTAATTAGCAATAAACGCTAAGCGCAGGTTAAGCTAATGGAAATGTCATTGGTATTGCACAAATTCATATTTTGACCTGATGGTGGCGCTAGAATGAAATGAAAAGATGAAAAGGTGCCAAATGTCTGCACCAAATGTCTGCACCAAATGTCATGGCAATCCATTCAGTAGTTTGTTGAGAACAAAAACACAAATGTCAAACTCATGGTGACGTTAGAGGAAAAGTCAGGGGATCACCAAAGTCAGTAGGATTCATCCTTTGGGAACCATGAATGTCTGCATCAAATTTCACGGCAATCCATCCAATAGTTGTTGAGATACTTTTCTTAGTTTGGACCAAAATGGTGGACAAAACAACAGACCAGTGAAAGTATTTTTTGTCACTATCACTAAACACACTTTAGGTTTGGATGTGTTCCTTTGTACTGACTCAAAGTGCAGATGAGAGAAAAGGGAGCACGTGAGGAGGAGGAGATGAGGGCTCAGAGATAGATGTTGATTGTTTATTTGTCCATAACTCAACCTCTTGCGGTGCGTGAGGCGGTCAATGAGAGAGAAAGAAGAAGGAGACAGACAGAGAATTTGTTTGTGTGTGTGAGTGAACAAGTGCAGATGAGAGCATATTTTTCAGGACATAAGTCATCGCCGCGTCCCATTCTGGTAATTACAATAAACGTAATTGTACAATTGCTCTGCTAAACTTTCTCTGTGAAGATTATGATGGCGAGTTTAGATGAAAGGCCCAATAACATCAACAAAGTTGGCCTTGCATTGTCAGCGGGCGGAGAGAGGGGCTGAGGGGGGTTAAAGGAGGAGCAGGAGGGGAGGCGGAGGAGGGGGGTCTTGAGTTCCTTACCCTGAGGCTAAGAATCTCCCCTCCCTCTGCTCTTCCACCTCCCCTCGCCCTTCCACCCACACAAGGGAGTTAAAAATCCCATTTACTCTGACTGGAGCCAGGAGTTGGCTTGAAAAGGCCGGGGACAAAAAGCGATTTTCCACGGAACAAAACCATTACAATGGTCCCGCTTTGATCTGGGCCCCCCTCCCTCTCCACTCCTACCAGTGCCAATTGAACTTTGTCACCATGCAACTGTCATCCGCGAAGGGAAAGCCCTTCTACTCTGAATGAAGCGGTCCACAGCAATTTAGTCCAGACAGCGCTTTGAAGTGTCAGGGAGAAGTCCAGCTCCTAGACTTTTTGGACTGCTCACCCTCTCTCCTCTCCTTCGCCTGTTCTCTTTCTTTCTCTTGCCAACATTTCAAAAACGGCCAGCAGGACAGTGTGGACAGTCCAGCAGGGCAGCAAAAAGAAGAGAAACGTCCAGCATCTTTGCTTTCTCTCCCTTCCCCTCCCTCCCTCTCGTCTAAGTAACAGAGGCATGCAGCGCTGGCATGTGGATAATCAGCCATGGGGCCCCGCGACATCAAAAGCTTGGAGAGCCCCTAAGAATACAAATGTGAGGCCTAATGGTACACTTCATTAATGTCCTCCCCATCAAAGGCCACTTTACTGACTTGGGAGATTGACTAATTTACACATTGTGGGAAATTGCTCCCAGCCATGCGTAAAACTGCCAAGCATTTATATAGAGCGAGTCAGGGAGAGAGGTTGGGGGGAGGTAAGTGGAAGGGACAGCCTCTGTTCTCCTCTCGAGTGCTTTCTTTAACTGTTGGAAGTGGCTGAAGGCCAAGCCACACTATCACACATACGAACACCGGGGAGTGCACGCCTTTGTGTCTCATAAGGATTATTACTTTAGGCATTTCAGTGCTCTATCGTTTTTCCTCCCCTTCATCTCTTTCTCATCCTCTCTGCTGGATCCACTTTTTTTCCGCCAGCTTTCTTTTTTAAAGGAATGATTCAACATTTTGGGGAATACGCTCTTTTGCCTTTTTTTTCCTTAGAGTGAGATGAGAAGGTCAATGTTTATGGATTTAGTACGGAGTTTGAGCAAGACCTCAGGAACAGCTCAGGGTTGTGAGGGGATTTTTGGTGTAGTGGCCACAGTTGGAATTGAAGGTCATATGGTTGCCCAGAGGCCTCAAATACGTTTTTCCTCACACACAATTAAGGCTGGATGACATGGCCAAAATTTTCTATCAGGTCATTTCATATCTCGATAATGATATACAGTATATCACGCATGTTTTCTGGTAATTCAGTAAATAAATATTCTACAATAAATAACTGGCCTATTTGTGTATACTCCTATGTGAATTAAATACTTGACAAATGAAAATTACAGATCTTTAGTGCAAAATTAACATAACGGTTTCAAGGGAAATTATGAAGAAAAAAAATGATTTAATAACAATGTTATATCATCAATATTATATATGCACAGATATTTCACATCACATTTTCTTGAGTTAGTGTGTGCTTGTTATTGTATAATATTGTATAATAATATTGTATAATTTAGACGTAATTGTGTATCACGAAATCTCGATATATGATTTAATTACAATACAATTCCATTGAGAGATGATAAATTATCATATTGAATTATTGCCCAGCCCTATACACACAATCATGACAAAAGGATGAATTCATTTCCATCACAAAACCTCTGAAGTGAAATATTAATTTATTGGACCCAATAAAAATTAAGAGCCACATCAGTAGATTTTTGTAGCGTCATTAATGTGTGTGTGGAGCCAACAGGAAGTCTCCTGGCTCGGCTGGTGAGCAACTTTCATTGGAAAGAATGGGGGTCGTCTTGGAACACAGTATCCTCTTAATGAGACGGAGTCTGCTGAACCTAAAGACTGCAGGCAACTGACCAGATGAAAACATGCCGAGCAACAACTCTAAAGGCCTTTACACACCGGGGGCGTGACGAATAAACGACACAAAAATGCGAAATACTCGCATGCAAATATTATATGTTATGGGGTTTTATTGTGAAAGGTAAGAACGTAAAGAGTGGATCTGGTCTGCACTGCCTTTGTCAAGGTTGAAAGGTGTAATAAAGTTTGCCATCTTGGTTCAGACTACCTAGCCTCGGTGTTATTGTTTCATAAATATTAGGGCTGTCAATCGATTCAAATAGTTAACGCGAAAGTGAGTGTGAAAGCTCAAAAGAATCAAGAGTGTTACTAAAAATCTTTTTAATCTTTTACTCTGTGTAATATTCACATTCTGTGTGAAAGTACTCGTGACAAAGACAACAGTTTGAGAAAAGATATTGTGCAAATTAACCGCATGAAAAAAACGCTTTTGATGTGTAACAGCCTTAAAGCTGATAACATAAACATAAAATGTAAAAATGACAATTGTTATTGTAAATATTTCTAGACAAACAACAGCTTATATTTCTGCCAAATACTTTTGTGCAGTATCTATGGTTTCAGTGGAAAAGGTTTTACTATATACAGGCACGAATACCAAACCTGGCTTTGGGATGAAGCGGTCACCCAATTGTTGCTGGCAAAAGTTCAGCCTACACTCCTTGCCAGCATCAAACAGCAGACAGGCACAGTTAGAAGTTAGCTGGTGATGGTAGTGGAGAGTTAAGCAGTATTTTTGTAGGCCAACCAGGAAGTTAGCATCGCCGTGGTTCCCCACGACAAAAACCCAGTAGATTATTCCATTGGGTTTTGGATTATTGCAATAGCAGTGAGATAATCTCTAGAAATGAACACCACTTTAATGATTTTTGAAGTGTGAATGCAATCACCAGAGGTAAAAATCTAACAACGAGGCTGTAAAGGCGGACAAGTCAGCTTGAGGACGTTTAGTAGTCTCATTTAGCCACTTATTAGCAACCGCCTTTTTTAAACCACATCAAAGCTTCAAAATTCAAGAGTGAGATATTATATATTATATAATATATCATAGAACAAAACGTAACATTTCTACGGATCTTATTTTAGGCATCTAACTAAAAAATTGTTAAAAAACACTGACGTTGAGACAATGCTAACTCATTTTTGGGTTTTAGGACTCGTTCCTGCAGCTCTCTATATTAGACATTCTTCAGGTGGGCACAAAAAGGACTCCATATTAATGCTAATGTTGCTTTGTATCTGGTGGATGCATGAATAGTTTGCTACTATGTTTATCATATCAACTTGTATATCAGTGTTGTGTTCAGCTTGTTTCCGTTGCCCCCAAAACCTGTTTTTGCAGGTTTAATGCAAAGACATGAGGTTGATAATGATTTTCTCATTCGTCACTCTAAAAAAAAAAAAAAGCAAATAATCGTATTTCTATTTAAACAGTTTCTTTACAAATCGACTAATCCTCTACAATCCAAGCCTTCTTTTTTCTCTTTGCACAGACACGTGTATATACACATTTTTCACAATCACACACGTCATCTACACACGCATACACACACAAACTCATATTACTGTCATCACCAGTTATTACAAGCTGGAGCCATGCGCAGGCCAGCATGTTTTACAACCACGTTAACCATACTATGGGGACTTAAGTGACTGCTTGAGATATTTTTTTGTAGCTGTCTTACATACATGTTAGTGTGAGCATGCACCTTATGTGTGTGTGTGTGTGTGTG
Source organism: Helicolenus hilgendorfi (assembly GCA_916700815.1). NCBI lineage: Eukaryota > Metazoa > Chordata > Actinopteri > Perciformes > Sebastidae > Helicolenus > Helicolenus hilgendorfi. The sequence continues at coordinate 7,073 of CAKALG010010141.1, forward strand.
TGTGTACTGTATGTGTGTGTTTCGGGGCTGGAGGGAGTTAACGCCTGCTTTGGGCCCTCACACCTGCGATACAGAGCGAGTCTTTCAGCAGGCGAATTATATGGCTTTAATTTGTCTTCTTGAAACAGTGTAGCCGGCCGCAGACACTGATGCCAAGCGCCGCTCGACTGTAGCATTGAGGAGAATGTTAAAAGTGTGTTGAGTGTCTGTATATGTAAGCGCGGCCCTGACATAAGTAAATACACTGCCTTGGGTGGAACACCTGTTTATGTTGGAGACTGGGGGAGCTGACAGATATTATAAAGGAGTTTCCAGTGTTTTCCATGTAGCCAGAAAGTAGCAATGAAACTTTTTTCAAGGAGCCGCGCTGGCAAAAGTGCCGTGCCACTGGACTTGGGTTTGCTGGCAGGAAGGGAAAGCCTAATGTGTCTCGTTTGCAATCTGGACAGAGTTCTGCGGTTGGCCCGGCCTACAGTAGTACACACTTCAGTCATTGGCTGGTCAACAGAGGCGATTTGAATATCGTGACTAATTCGACCAATTAAACTGTCAAAGGCCTTTTTTCAATGGGCCTTTTTCACAGGCTGCTCATCCATAATGCTCTCCTCTGTTACCCCGGGGTTTGACTTTAACTCTCTCTATTCACAGTGAAGTGGTGCAATGAGCTAGATCACAGAGTATGTAAAAGCATTGCCAGAGGCACTCACTGGGCCAAGCCACAGATGAGGGGGGATCTTTACAAATTGAACAATGAGGTCAGTATAAACAGTTTGAGACACTGTTATTTGGCTGCTTTCAAATCAGAAGCGGTCAGGGTGGTCAAAACAAAATTTACCGGAATTATATGGAGGTCTTGACAATACAATTTACTACTTACGAACATAAAGAGAAATTCATAGCATAGCATATCTAGTGTGATAGCTGTACATCCACTAGTTCCCAGTAGACTTTGCGCTGCTCATTTCACTTAAATGGAACAGATTTTATTTTGATACAGTTAGACACGGAGTATACAGTATCGATAGACAGAGGGATAGACATACTGGGTTTTGCTCAGTGGCAAGCCATGCTCCAATCTTGTTTCTCCGTCGTCGCTAACTCGTAGTTCTGTTGAAAAACACAAGTAGTCCAGGTACTCTCTAGCTATTTCACTACTAAGGTTACCAGCGTCTTTTTGAGCAGCAGAGCAGCCCAGACAGCTAGCTTTTAGTGTACATATAAATAGTTAGTACGATGTATCGTTGGACCACGTCTAAAGGCAAAAAAGGGGCGAGACTCTACGAATCATAAAAACAGGGATTGAGAGTAGGCTGTTCTCATACATTGTTCATAGCTATACCTACGAAAAGTAATGCACTGTAATTCGTATATATATATATATCACAAAATCAATTTGTATGTAATCCCAGACCATTCTCATTCCCAGGGCGTCATTTTCACTTTACAAATTTAGTAGTTTTAAGTCCAACCATGCATTATTTTCTTATCCTGAAGTGACTCCAAGGAGCATGACAAAGCGTCAGTATGTGACAAGTTGGGATGAGATTGTGTTAACTAAAGCATACATTTACTTTACTTTACATTACATTAACTTAGCTGACGCTTTTATCCAAAGCGACTTACAATAGGTGCATTATTCAACCATGTGAGTACGACCACACTAAGTGCAGAAAGAATCATGCAAGTACATCAACTTCACCAAATGTGCTGATCATACAGAGGCCTTTAGGCCGTGTTCAGACAGACAGCGCTGTGAAAAATGTACCAAATTTTTGTCGATAAATAAATATTGATGTAAAGGAAATGCCGTCCAGCAAAAATCGAATTTGTATTATTACAAGTTGATGATTGATTTTTAATTGAAAATACAAAAGGCTAATAAAAGTAATCATGGCTACCATCACTACATGTGTTAAGCATGTATGCACTTTTCTGTTTTGTTTGCTCTCTCCCATCAACCACATCATTGGGCATCTGTTATGGCGATGGTACGGAAGGCATTGCAAGGTATCTCCAACTTCGATTTCTTAGCTCTGCAGAATGGCAGTAACACTGGGCACATTGTATAAACTTGCAAAACTTGTTTTATTGCTGGCTCTAAATTACCCCGCAATTAAATAATTCTATCATCCAAAACAAACAAACGCAGTGAACGGTACATGCTGTCTATCAGGAAACAGAACTACGACCAGGTCATGACCGACATCAAAGGGACAGACGCGGATAATTGTGGGAAAGTTAACACACCTTGAACATGCCACTGGCTTGTACACGTGGAGTTGAGTCATTCTGTCAGTACGATTTAATTTGTTCTCTTCATTGTTCTTATACTGTAACCGGAATACAAACAAACTGTTTCAAGGCTTGTCCGAGACACAGCGGCGATGGCCGACCAATGGAGACATTTTGGGAGACTGAGGGGAGACTTGACATCAATAGACCAGAGTCAGGTCTCGTGAACCTCAAAGGGAGCGCTTGAATTCACCTTTTGTCCGTCCCTAAACGAGACGCTGGGGAGACCGCGACAATCTAGTCCGCAGATCTCAAAGAGAGGGAGAGCCACGCTTGGATTTAAGTAATGCGGTGCTCCTTGTTGAACAAATTCACCATTGTGACTCGTTAGCCTGATACTATCCACATACCTGCTTTTGGGGAATGCATGTGAAAAGGCGGTCTGGAGTCTCTGCCAAGAGGAGGGATGGAGCGGTGAGGAAAGAGGAGGGGCTCCACTTAATGGGTCACAAATTCACATTGAGAGGAGCCACATCTGCATTTTATCAGCAGGGCCCAGATAGTGTTACAGGGGACGATTGTCTGCAGATTGGCCATTGGGCCTTTTAAAGTGGTAAATTGTTGAGGAAAAGCAGAGCTGCACACGGGATGACGTAGCATGGTGCAGCCTGCCACTCACGGAAGTTGTCAGGCTAACACCGTTGAAAACGCCTTAATGAGGATGTATTGAAATATAATAATAGACTTATGCTGCCATTGCAAAGACTGCATGTGTGAGCACGCAGCCCAGTCACACAGTAGTTCTGAAATAGTCATAAAATGTAATATATTGATTCGTGTGCATAGACACAAAGTTCACATTTTTTTTGTGATGGTTAGTATGAAATAAATTCGTATGTAATCCAGCAAATTGTGAACAGAGAAGTAGGGAGGAGGTCGGTGTGGATGGGTGGGTCCAAAAACAGAGGACTTTCGCCCAGGAGGCCAGTGTTCGTACCCTGTGTGAAACCAGTCAACGTTGATTTATTCGTCACGTAACTTCCATACTTAAGTTACAGCGCTTCTGGAGTTATTTTAACCCAAACTGCAATCTTTTCCTAAAACTGACTAAGTAGTTTTTGTCACGTAACTTCCGTACTTAAATTACGGCACTTCCAGTGTTATTTTAACAAAAACCGCGATCTTTCCTAAACCTAACTAAGTAGTTTTTGTCACTTAACTTCTATACTGAAGTTATGCCACTTCCGGTGTTATTTTAACCAAAACCGCGATCTTTCCTAAACCTAACTAAGTAGTTTTGGTCATGTAACTTCGGTACTTAAGTTACGCCACTTCCGGAGTTATTTTAACCCAAACTGCTATCTTTTCCTAAACCTAACTAAGTAGTTTTATTTCCTAAGCCTAACCAAGTTCTAAATAAGTAGTTTTATTTTGAAAAGACTGGAGCGGAAATTGACACATGCGTCACGTGTTGCTGGACATTCATAGGAAAATGCAC
>CAKALG010010145.1:0-11628 GCA_916700815.1 Helicolenus hilgendorfi
TCCCCTCTGAGAAGCTGGGCTTCGAGGCCGGCTCCGTCAAGGAGGAGCAGGGAGAGGAGTGTTTGGTGGAGCTGACGGATTCGGGCAAGAAGGTGAACGTGAAGGATTTCTCTTTTGAGTCTGAATTTGTTCTTTCGTTGTTGAATACCGTCCTGAACAGACCAACCAGCATTTTCATTTGATTAATGATGTCATTCATTGTCGATTAATCATTAATCAGGTGTCTTGTTTCTGTAAATCTCAGGTGAAGATCAACAAGGATGACATTCAGAAGATGAACCCACCCAAGTTCAACAAGGTGGAGGACATGGCAGAGCTCACCTGCCTGAACGAGGCCTCCGTGCTGCACAACCTCAAGGAGAGATACTACTCTGGACTCATCTATGTGAGTCTGAGTGGATGCACGTGTCTTATATATTCTAATCTCATTATTGTGTGCACTCATGTGACTGGTTGCATTAACACTCCTCTCTCTGACAGTAATTATCTTCTGTCTTACTCAGACGTACTCCGGTCTCTTCTGTGTGGTGGTCAACCCGTACAAGTACCTGCCCATCTACTCTGAGGACATTGTGAACATGTACAAGGGCAAGAAGAGACACGAGATGCCCCCTCACATCTACGCCATCACAGACACGGCCTACAGGAGCATGATGCAGGGTACCACTGTGTTTGTGTACACTGATATGACTATGCACACTTAATAAATACATATTTTATGCTAAAACACATCAGAAAATAGTGAATATGTCCATCACTATTTCCCAAAGTGACTTCTTTAAATTGCTTCTTTTTCTTGTTTGACCATCAGGCCAAAACTCAAAGATATTAAATTCACAATAAACAAAGAAAAGAAGATTTGAGTAACTGCATCCAGAGAATTGATTCATCAATTTTATTAATTAATTTCAGCCCGACATGACTCACGTCACAGAAAATGCAGCGATAAACACGTGACATGCCGTATTATTACTGAGCTTCTCTTCTTCTCTTCTTTGTGTTCCTCTCAGATCGTGAAGACCAGTCCATCCTCTGCACGTAGGTCACTCCGTCCTCTTGGTACCTTCACATTAACTTAGTCTAAAACAGTATACAGTCTTTTTCTTCAGTGATCCCTCCTTTTTTGTGCAGATTCATATAGATGGTGTCTGTTGGTTGTAGCATCAAGTTTGACTTTTGTTTTCCCTTCAAGACCCTGTTGACTCGAGTCAAATTGAGAGCAATTGAGATGCATTTTTCTTGACAAAACAATCTCAGCTCCAGCTTTATTTAGTGGCAGTCTGGGAGCTTTGGGTCCTATCACATGGTCGTTATCAGCAGATTAAATTTGACAGGTTGTCATGGAATTGTAGATGTTAAAGCGGCAGCGGGTAGGAATGGAGCAAATATGGCTGGACCCTCAGAAGCCCTCCCATGCGCCGCCCCTGTTTTTAATGCCTTAGGATCATGATGTTCAGTATACTGACCCCTCTGATTGATACACATTATGTGTCTTTTTTCTGCAGTGGGGAATCAGGAGCAGGGAAAACAGAAAATACCAAGAAAGTTATTCAGTATCTTGCCCATGTTGCATCATCTTTCAAGTCCAAGAAAGACCAGGTCAGTAAAAACTTCTCCTTTCTTCCTGATGGTTTGTCCGAAGATTTGGAAAGACGCGGATGGAAACTCCCTTTTTATTTTTCCTCTCAAGTTTCCTGCTCGTTCTTTCCTCTCTGTTATTCCCCATCAGTCCATCTCTAATAAAATGCCGTCTACCTGAGCAAGATGTGCGGCGACTACTGCACATTCCTCTTTCAGGCCTCGACGTGCCCGCCTCACCTCTCTGAGTCAAACTGAAGCAGATGTGAATGTGTGTGTCTACTTGTACTTTAAGCTTTTACAAGAAATGTTTGGTAAATGACTTCTTCATGATTCATCAGGTGACACCAGGTTCAGTCATGTAATGTGTGTGTGCTGAAGTTGATCTCAAATGTGTTGAACTCTCTCCTTTTTCACCTCTTCTCCAGGGCAGCGCAGTTTTGTCACATGTGAGTTCATCTCTCTGACTCCATACGCATGGTGTCTGACTGTTTATGCACATGCACTACTCTACTAACGGGAAACGTTTTATTGTCTTTGTCTGGGGTTTTGAAGGAAATGCATTCAAATATTACTTAAATATGTAGTATGTGGACATTTTGAGGAATATGCTTACTCATTTTTCGTACTGAGTTAATCGTTAATAGATAGATAGATAGATAGATAGATGGACTTTATTGATGCCCGAAGGGAAATTGAGGTGTTACAGCAGCATTTTACATGCATCACAAAAACGTGCATCACCTGTTTCCAGTCTTTATGCTAAGCTAAGCTTCTCATAAATATGAGCTCAATAGTTTCTTTTAAAATGCAAAAACAAGTTTTACATCCATAGAGATATGGGTTTAGACGATAAAGAGATATATTTACTCAACAATTATCACCTTGTGGCGGTGAACTGCTCAGCGACGCAGCAGAGTAGTAACCTTATCTGAGCTTTGTCTCCAGTACACCTCGGTGTGTGTCTGTAGTTTTAAAGCCGTATTAGGTAACAGTATCCCCACTCCACCCAGCAGCTATTTTTATTCTCAATCTGGTCAGTCCAGATTTTATTCATTATGTCGTAGTATGCATGTAGGTTGTTTGGGGTGTTACAGTGCACTCCTGCATTTCCTTTAGGGGCTCTCAGCTAGTGTGCTTCCTGTGTTCTCTTGTTGGTGCCTGCATGGACAGGGATGGTCTTCTTACAGGGGTTTTGTGCTTGAGTGGGCTTGCTGGTATGTGTGCTGGAATGTGCAGGATTCAGTATTCGCTTGTGTGTGTGGTCGGTTGGGCAATGATAACATCCCCTGAGGTTATACCTTTTGAATACGCAGCTTCTTTTTTTTTTTTTCTTTTATTAAGATGAACGAGCCATTGCACAGATCCTATGTTTGTATTCGCAGCTCTGCAAGAAAAAATGCATGATTTTTAAAGCTGCGCTTGCTTGACTAATGTGCAGCTTAGAGTCACGATCAAGTGTTATTAGTTTGTGAAACTTGTGTCCTCTCTGTCAGGGGGAACTGGAGAAACAGCTACTGCAAGCTAACCCCATCCTGGAGGCCTTCGGCAACGCAAAGACCGTCAAGAACGACAACTCCTCAAGATTCGTAAGAACGACTTGGATCCCTTGAAACCTTACTTTTTTTTCTAGAGAACATAAAATGCATGTTTAATAAGCACCAATCAAAATAAACCTCATTATATATTATTAGGTTTCAGTGAGAAAAACACAAATACACACCTTTTTTTAAAAATAAACCAAAACTTTGGCAGAACACTCATAGTAAGAAACTGATTGTGAAAATGGGGCCTTTTTAAATATTTTACTTTCAACGTTAAAGGTGCTATTGATAACATTCAGCCACTAGATGTCACATTCTCACCCGTTCCATTGCATTTACTTCACAACAAGTCGTTGCCTGGCGCTTACCGTCAATCTCAGCAATTGATCTGTTTTTTCCACACTAACTGACGACCCAGAGATACCACATGATGCCAACGTCGTTGTACAATTGACTGACAAGCCTTGTTAGAAGAGGGAACCAAACGTCAGATATCTTCGACAGAGATAAACAAAACATTAATTTTGGACATACCAACATTTTTTAAATGATTAATTCACAATCATAACAGTTTTTTTTTCAGGAAAAGCCACACTTTTATTCAGTACCTTTCTAAAAGTCCTGTGGACGTATTATTATATATTTTTTAAATATTCTTCTACATAGAAATGTTATCAATAAGACCTTTTAAAAACATCATTAGTGCTGCATGTCAAAACGATTTGATCTATTATCTCTTGTAGGGAAAATTCATCAGGATCAACTTTGACGTCAACGGATACATCGTTGGAGCCAACATTGAAACTTGCATCCTTTTTAAAAATATGCTACTTAACTTACTCGATTGTTTTGTAAACAGCTGGATTAACCTGCTAGGTGGCCCACATTTAAATGAGCTCTCTGTTACCCATTTTGACAAGTGTGACTGAAACAAGTCAGAATTTCCATCCTGTAATACTCAGTTAGTTTGTGATGATTTGTCTAAGTTTTGTTTAAGGATGTGTACCAAGTAAACATAATATAAACTGACATATTAAGAGTATTTAAACTAGTTTTTCTCTATAACACAGGGCCACAAGGTAAAAATTCAGGTGCAAGAGCAGCCTTAGGTCCCATACCTTTCAGTTTTTATTTGCCCTTTAGTGCATATTAAACAAATAAGTTCAGAAATTAATCACACTACCACAAAAACAACCGGTGGTTTTCAGGGCCCCTGAGGGTGTGTGGGTTAATCCAGCTGTGCTTCTGTACTTTTTAAAGATGTTGTGAATATGCAGTGTTTTATGTCCTTGACTGAACTGTTACCAGATCTGCTGGAGAAGTCTCGAGCCATCCGACAAGCTAAAGAGGAGAGGAGCTTCCACATCTTCTACTACATGCTGACAGGAGCTGGGGAAAAGCTGCGCTGTGAGACATTTTATTACTACGTGAATACATCAAACTGGGCTACGTGAATGATACTGTAGTTACAGTAAACCAGTAAATGTGGTTTATTGATAGCTAAACTTCTTGGGTACCCACGAGTCTCCTCTTTACGGGCATGTCCCCTTTATGATAATCACATGCAGTTTTGGGCAAAAAAACATGCAGTTTTTTTCATGCAGTATAAATGTGTTATTTTCGCCTATTCTAAAATGTTGTTTGAATATTTCTCCATACTGGGGTCCCTAAACAGTCTTGGAATTACATAAATTGAGCATCACTGTAAAGCTGAGACTCTTGTGGCTCCAATGAGCCAAACTGGATTCATGTGTGATGTTAACCCCCATAGTAGCCATTTCATTGTAGTGAGACCATTTTTAAAAATTTGACCTCACTGTATAAAATGACCTGTGGTGACCTCTAGGATAATCACAGCCTCATGGAACTTTACAACCACAAACTACAGACCCAGAGCATTCAGAGGATGGATAGCCTTCCTAGGTAGATTGACAATAAGGGGGTTTCTGAGCAGTTTCCAAAACAGAATCCCATCGCCAATAAATGCAATTCTTGTATAAATCTCCAAATGTCAAAAGTTTTTGATACTAAATCACAGCATGGCTTTTTCTATGGTGTTCCTGAAGGTCTTGGTGTCTTAATGTGGTATTTTGGAGGGATTGTTTAAATTTAGCACCAAATCTGTGCAGTAAATGGTATCAACCCAAAAATTGGTGCAACAACGTATGAGACATAATAGAGCATGGGAATGACTATCATATACTCCTATCATAATGTTCTAAACCCTTATACATTTTCACAATTCATTTTTATTTTATTTCTGATTTATGACTAGAACAACTTAACATACAGTGCTGAGCTACATCTCAAATTAATCTTCAGGTTTCCAACTTTCAGATGATGTACACCACTTCTATGTGACATCTACTGTTGACCTGCTATCTCCCCCTAAATACCACCTGTACCCCTCTAAAAAAGACAAAAACTGGTCTATTGTGGGTCTCAGAGGGTTAATAAAAATCATCTTCTATAGTCACGCGGGAAGTAGCTGATGTAGTCTGAAAACTGAGCTTCTTATTTCTCGGTTCAGGTAATAGTGTCTGCGATGCGATAGTGCTGAAGTTGTGAAGAGTTAAGCAGGTCAACGAAAATGTAAAATAAATAGTTCTCTCCTCTTCTTCACCATCTAGCCGAGTTGTGTCTGGAGGATTACAGCAAGTACCGTTTCCTGTCCAACGGAAACATGACGATACCTGGCCAACAGGACACGGACATGTTCACCGAGACCATGGACGCCTTTCAGATCATGAGCATCCCAGAAGAGGAGAGAATTGGTACGTATCATCCCTGTTCATTGGGCTGTGACTAAGGATCTATTTTGGTTATCAATTAAAGGTTCCCTGTGGAGTTTGGGTGGGTGCCCGTTTAGTTTATCTTGTGCACGAGGACACACATGCATGCACGCAGGTGACACATTCCTGCCAATGGTTTCACACTATTCCACTGATGTACAGGTGGCGGTAATGCTCCAGGAAACGCAACAATGTGCCAGCAAAGGCAATGAAGTTGAAGACTGCAAGCTAGTAAACATGGATGTAAACAATACAGGATTTAAGATTCTTCAAAATTGTCTTTGCAAATGTTTTATGAGGAAGAAAATGCATTCAACACATTTTGTTAGAGCTCAAGGATTCAATTTCCAATTGACTAATCGATTAATCAACTAATCGTTGCAGCTTATTCACAAATTTGCTCGTTAATTCTAGTAAAATGGTGTTTATTTTGAACAACTTGAGTAAGATTTCTGAATGTAAAACCGTATGAAAGTTTTCCATTTTCAAGTCTTTTAATATCTTAGTTTTATTCAGAATGAGTTTCCAGGGGTGTTTTTCAGTAGGGTGAAAGTAGGCACATATTCTTCATCGTGTGACTCTTTCCTCTGCGGCACACAGTGACCTCTCCTGTCTGTCTCTCTGTCAGGTCTGTTGAAGGTGGTGTCGGCTGTGCTGCAGTTGGGCAACATGACCTTCAAGAAGGAGCGTCACTCTGACCAGGCCTCCATGCCCGACGACACTGGTACTCACATTTACGCACACATCATCATCATCATCATCATTTCCTCTGCGCATGCCGTCTGTCTCACTCCATTTGCTCAAACCTTCCTGATTCATCCCACATCCACCTTCACATTCTCCCATGTTACCCTCCCATGTTTCACCCCCAGCTGCCCAGAAAGCGTGTCACCTGCTGAGCATCAATGTGACCGACTTCACACGAGCTATCCTGTCCCCCAGAATCAAGGTCTGCATAGCAATCAATACATGATCCTCTCATTGACATTCAATAATATGAAATGTTTACCTTATTTTTGTAATGATTATGGCCGCTTGATGCAGATTTCCACCTTTTGTCTGCCAGTTGATGTCTTGTCTGGACATTGAGAGACAGTTTTAACCATTTTTTTTTCACTTTTGTTTGAATCTGGTGTTCGATTTGTGTTTCTTTGTCCCAATAAATGAACAAGATTTGGTAACACTTCATTTTACAGGTCGATGATAATTAGCAAGTAACCTATTTGAAATTTCTTTGGAAATACTGCCAAATAACCCCAATATTTACCTAAAAATGTATCGAAAATGACGCTATTATAAGCATTATTTAATAATTATATGCTAAAATAGCATCAAATCGTTAAAATAGGGCCCTATTTTTTTAAAGAAACTTCAAATAAGTTATTTGCTAATTATTATCTTTATCAGCAGACATGGAAATAAAGCGTATCAATTAACTTTGTATTTTTTTCCTGGAAATGTGTTAAATAAATTACCAGCTATTAGGAAATGGCATTTATAATGTTTATAATAAAGTAATTTTTGATAAATTGAGGTAAATATTCGGATAATTTATAAGTATTTCCAAAAAGGTTTACTTGCTAATTATCACCTAATTACCATGAAATTTGAGAAGCTGTAAAATGAAGTGTTACCCAAGATTTTGTCAATTACCCTGTTTCCTTTTGTCATGATTTTTAGTTTAGCAGGATGACATTCGGAGTGTTTTCTTTTTGCAGGTCGGCAGGGACTACGTCCAGAAAGCACAGACTCAGGAGCAGGCTGAGTTTGCTGTCGAGGCTCTCGCCAAAGCCTCTTATGAGAGGATGTTCCGCTGGCTGGTCATGAGGATCAATAAGGCGCTGGACAAGACCAAGAGACAGGGAGCCTCCTTCATTGGCATCCTTGACATCGCTGGATTTGAGATCTTTGAGGTGAGGCATTCAGGGCTATTGGCTTAGCCACTCTGTGTATTTGTATCAGCAATACAGGAGTCTGATTACTGCAGCATGCTATAGAGCCTATTAATCAGGGAAAATACCCATGCTGAGATGCATACGTATTGATTTGCTAAAATAGGTTGCACACATGGCCTTATACAGATCAATTATAAGATTGCTTCCTAAACAGATTTCACGATCAGCAGTAGGGCTGCACGATTTTGAAAAAAATATGTACTTGCAAATATTTTGACTGATATTGTGATTTTATTTGCAATATAAGAGGGAATAATGATTTTTCCACGATTATTCTCAGTTTCATTGAAAAGCATTTAAATAATTATTGTGTGATTTTTTTTATTTTTTTTATTTTTTTGGGGGGGGGGATTTTTGGATTTATTTAATTTTTTTGCGGATTTGTACTAAACAAAGATGTTTTCTTAAGTCTATGACGTGTACAATAGGCCAGGGCATATCTGCAGCACCGCAATATATCATTTAAAATGCTATTTCACACATTTCACCTTTAACAAATATTGTGATTTCCTCCTCATTCTGCGATTTGAAAGCCATATTTCGATTTTGATAAAATGTTATGCTAATCAGCAGATGGATTTATTAGTAGTTTAGCTCACATATCTTCTATCATAAAATCCTGTGGTTGGTTAGTTTGCTTTCACACCACAAACGAACCGCACTACAGTCCGTCGGTTGTTTGTTCCACACCAGGGTTCAATTGACAGCTTTGACACCAGCCCAAACAAACCGTACTAACCAGGCAAACAGACCTGAATTTGATTTTAACCGAACCAAGCAGGTTAGGTGTGAAAGCACCATAAGAGTCTGAAGAAGCCTTAACACACACACACAGCAGGTAAAACCTGATGAAGTCTGTAGCCCTGGCACTCTCCAACCGAGTAATGGTTTCTCCAATTCTCTCTTACAGTTGAACTCATTTGAGCAGCTGTGCATCAACTACACCAACGAGAAGCTGCAACAGCTCTTCAACCACACCATGTTCATCCTGGAGCAGGAGGAGTACCAGAGGGAGGGCATCGAGTGGAGCTTCATCGACTTTGGCCTCGACCTGCAGCCCTGCATCGACCTCATTGAAAAATCCGTAAGACGTCTCCCAGTTGTTATTCCTCCTCAAGACTCGTACAGATCACACTGAGGGTTCTCGTCTTAGCCTGAAGTAACACTTCAGCTTTCTTCTGCAGAAGAGACTAAAAGGCAGTTGTGTAACACAAGCTGAGGCATGTTAACTGATTGACATGTGTTCGTCTTGTTTTTTTTTCTTCCTCTGTTCATCACAGGCCGGTCCTCCAGGCATCCTGGCTCTGCTGGATGAAGAGTGCTTGTTCCCCAAAGCCACAGACAAGAGCTTTGTGGAGAAGGTGGTCCAGGAGCAGGGAACACACCCCAAGTTCCAGAGAGCCAAGAAACTCAAGGACGACGGCGATTTCTCCATCGTGCACTATGCTGGAAAGGTCATTGATGTTAACCTTATTTGTGTCGTTGAATTTGTGACTTCATTTTACAGGTCCCCAGATTTGACGGTAATTAGGTGATACTTAGCAAGTAACCTATTTGAAATTTCTTTGGAATTACTGCCAAATTACACCAATATTTACCGAAAAATTGATCGAAAATTACTTTATTATAAATATTATTTTAATAATTATATGCTAATATAGCATATAGTTGTTAAAATAGGGCCCTTTGGCTTGAGAAGCAGCTGTGCGCTGCTCTCCATCGGAGGTGGAAAACCAAAACTAATAGAAGACAAGTTTTTTTCAAGAAATTTCAAATAAGTTATTTGCTAATTATCTATTTATCAACAGGAAATAAAGCATATTACATTAACTCTGTATTCTTTTCCTGGAAATGTATTAAATAAATTACCAGCTATTGGGAAATAGCGGAATATAATTATTAAATAATGATTACTTGCTAATTATCCCCTAATTACCATGAAATTTGTGGACCTGTAAAATTAAGTGTTGCCCTTTTTCTTAATAATACAGAAGTAGCAAAGTGTACTTAAAATATCTAAAGTAACAGCACTCGTGCAGCATTGCCTCAATTTATTTTAAATTTATATTATTGATGCATTAACATGACGGTATTATTTTGATGCTGTAAATAGTGGGGTGGAGGGGCTCATTTTAGCTGCTTTATATATTAGTTTGATCTATAAGAAAGAATCATATTTTATGAAATGAACAATATCAATCTGCAGTTTAACTAGTATTTACATCTGCCTTATAAATGTGCTGGAGTAAAAAGTACATGAGTTTCCTCTCAAATGTAGTGTAGTAGAAGTATTAAGTGGAAATACTCAACTCAAGTAAAGTGCAAGTAGCTGAAAATTGTGTTTGAGTGAATGTGCTTATTTGCTTTCCACCACTAGATGGCTGCAAAGTAACAACATCGAATCCACAGAGTTTGGCTCCAAGAGACTTTGAATTTGTAAATTAAGTCAATGTCTTACATACTTGCACTGTGTCAGTAAAACTTAAATTAGCAATGTATAAACGTGTCTGCGCTCTGGTTGTAGGTGGACTACAAAGCAGACGAGTGGCTGATGAAGAACATGGATCCTCTGAATGAGTGCGTGGTCACTTTGTTCAACCAGTCAACAGACAAACTTACTTCTGAGCTGTGGAGAGACAGTAAGTGGTGTAACTGAATTTATCCGAAATCTCACAACTGTCGGTAATAAAGTTATTGGAAAGGCAACATTTTTTTTTTTTTTTTTAAAAGTGTGTTTTGATGCCAGAGGAAGGTCCATTTCCCAGAAATTTGGTGCTGACATCGTGCAGGAATTTAATATGGAGGACCACAAGAGTCATGTAAATAGTAATAAAGCATTTAATTGATCAATGACTAATTGTACAATAAAAACAGGCATTAATAAATGTGCTTACAAATTAATTTATTAATTGTACAATATAAATAGCCATTAAATTTGTTTACAAATTAATTTATTAATTGCACAATTAAAAAAGGCATTAATAAATGTGTTTACAAATTAATTATTTAATCTATGAATAAATGGACAAGACTAGAAAGTATTTAATTATTTAATTAACATTTTAATAGGGCAATTAATTAATTTTTAATTTGAACTATTTACTGATGGATTAATATTTAATTTGTAAATTCGTTTCATAATTCTTCTTTTTATTGCCCATTAAAATGTCAAATAATGAATTACTTTGTAATTTTGTCCATTTATTCATAAATTAATAAATACATTTGTAAACACATTTATTAATGGCTAATTTTGATTGTACAATTAGTTATTAATGAATTAAATGCTCTATTACTATTTACATGATTCGTGTTTTCCTCCATAATTTAACAGTATCTTTTGCATGATTTCTTTTTTCTAGACACAAGTTTGCTTTGGACAAGAGTTTAGATTTGTCACCTTAAAATAACCCTCCTTTAATTGATAGTAAAATATAAATACTGAAATGCACCAGTAGTAGAAGAGTAACATGATGGCGCACATGCGGCTTTCAAGTATGTCAGTTTGTTCTGGTGTTTTGTCAAAAGAGCTGATGGTTCTTTGTTAAACCACGTGGAAAAGGTGTGACATACAAATATGTTTTTATCATGAGAAATGGTAGATTTAATTCCAGTGTCGTAAAACAAACTGATGAAATGTTTTTCCACCTCCTCTGTGTCCTCGCAGTGGACCGTATCGTCAGCCTGGATAAGGTGGCGGGGATGTCGGACTCCATTCACGGTGCATTCAAATCCCGTAAGGGCATGTTCCGCACAGTG
>CAKALG010010156.1:0-12234 GCA_916700815.1 Helicolenus hilgendorfi
AAGTCCCCATGGAGTTCAGAGGGCACACAAACAGGCCACCCTCACCTCCTGCTCTGTGTATTCCATGTCAGCTCTCTCAGTCCTGTTGTGTTTACGCCCCCGTCTAAGTGCTATTCAAGTACCCTTATTTGGTTGGACTCACTCCATCATTTCCTGCTTTCCCAAACACACTCAATACTTTCTAAAAATAAAAAAAAAGATGTAAACCTATGTCAGTTAGACTACACAGAGAGACAGAGAAAAGAGGTTGGTGCAGAGGAAAAAGTGGGATGATTGGTCTCTGATTGGTCTCTGCATTGGCCTGAAGAAAACAAAGGCCTCAGTAACAGCGTCGGTGAGATAATGCACTCTGAGCGAGCAGGCCCTATTTTTCCTGTTAGGGAAAAACGTGTCTCACACCTTACATCAGAGATAGTTTCATGAAGAAAGAGGGCTAGTACGTAATGGTCAACAGCTGGCTTTGCACAGTCTGTCTGGGCCAGAAAGGAAAGCTTTCTAAGTTTCTGTTTATGGGTAAATGAGAGAGCGTGCAAGGACAGAGGGGCAGGGGGAAACATAAAGGAGTCAAAAAGTTAGACTGCTGCTCTAATTCCTCAGAACTATAATCTCCTCCTCCTCGAAATGGGAATACAACTTCACCATCGTCCACAAGAAAGCTCACAAAAGACTATTCTTTTTAAAACAGCTTAAAAAAGTTGCTGTGTCAAAGGTTGCAATGTTACAGTTCTACAGAGTGTTAATAGAAAGTGTGCACACCTTCGCAATAACTGTATGGTATGGCAATTGGCTGTACTCCCCATCATTTCTGAGCTATACCACATCCAGTGGAAAGGTTTGAGCATTTTTAAAGGAGTCATCACATCTTGCAAACCCTCTATTCAGTCTTCTACCTTTGGGGAAAAGATCATCTCGCTTCCACAATAGCACTTATCCTGAAGCAATCCACATCCTAAATGCTTCACTGGTTGTATAAAGAAGCACATGTCACTTTAAGTGCAAGAGCTATCTTGTTGCACTAGTGTATTTATTGTATGGTTACTGTATTGCAATTGTGGTAGTGAGTGGCAGTATGTTTTTGCTGATTGAGCTATGCGATTATGTGTTTTGTTGTTGAGCACACCAAAACAAATTCCTAATCAACTGTGGTCGATATGGCAATAAATTATTGAATCTTGAATGACAGGACAAACTACATGTAAACATTCAACCAACGAACTGTTGGAGAAGAGACAGTGCCCGGGATACAAGAAAGGACAAAAATAGTCAGGGTAACTAACAAAACCACAACACTAGATTCCTTGAAGTTTATATGCTGTTTAATTCCTTTGTTACAGTCATGTGAATCCTTTCAGGCTGATCCGGAAATGTTAAGAGAAACATTCAAAGTGCACTTCACAGACAATAGAACACTTTGAAAACGACCTCATCTGACATGAGCTGACGACAAACTATCCAATTTCATCTGGTACAAGAGGCAGACTGTTAAATGGAAAATCAGCTTGATAATATTGGCCCCGTTGATACCTTAACAGAATTGAGGTTATTTGCCAACAATTGTGGTGCAGATAAAACATTTGCTCCATAACTTAGCCTTGGTTCCACTGTTTCTTTGAGAACATTGCATTAACTAATGTTAGTGCAGGTTATAAACAAACATTAGGAGTTAAAAGAGGAAGTCCTTTGCTCTAAGGTTTCTAGGAAACTCTGGGTACTTTAATGTTAAGTGTCACACTGTTATTGAAGCTGTGGCATTTTGCTCTTTGACTGCTATTTGACTCATAAGCCTTGACTCACAAACAGCCTGCTTCACACACTTACAAAGTATACAAAATGTCTATTTTATAAGAATTGTGTCTGTTTTACTCATCATGCAAGTGAGATGATTTGACTGCTGGATCTTTGTGTTCTTCTGTGTTCTTGAAGTATTCTAAACAATTCTGCTTTATATTTAAAGGAGTAATACTTTTTGGCAGATGATTTTGATGATTTTTGTTTTTTTAATTGATGTGCTTATGTGTGTTTCTTAGGAAAGACTAAGTTGATCAACCAGACTTCCTTTGTGGATGTGTCTGTGGTAGAAATCCTCACCACCACCACCATCAGCTCCACCACCTCCATCCCTTTACTGGAGAGTAGCACTACTACTACCATTACCCCAACATCTGAAAGTGTATCAGAGGCAGAAGTGTCTCCAGACTCTGCAGCTCCTCCATCTATGTTCTCTACCAGTATGACTCCACCTCGCCCCACTCCAGCAGGCCAAGAAGAAGAGTTAATCACCACAGTTGCACCCACCATCAGAGAGGAACAAGAAGACGCTGATGATTTAACAACCACGGCAGACTTTAATGTTGGTGACTTTGTAAGTGAAAATGTAACCTACGTTGAATCCGTTCACCAACGTGGTGACACATTCCCAGAACCCCAGCACACAACAGAGAGCACCGATACCACAGAGTCAGTGACCGAACCCTTTGATGAGCCTGATGATCAGTCAGTAATTGAGATCAGCACAATCCAACCTGATGTCCCCATACCAGATGGTTCTCTCAGCACAGAGCCCATGTCTGCAAAGGGGAAGACTGAGGAAACCATTCCAGATACTGACCTCACCGACACAACAGAGTCAGCCGAACTGACCAGCGAGGAAGTGCTCAGCTCCTCAGAATCACCCTCAACCACTGGGCTTCATTCAACAACTCCCTTCCCAGACTACAATGATGAGATTGAGACTGGTTTTGCTGTACAGGCACTGCCACCTACTCAGCCACCCCAACAGGACCTCTCATCCAGCCCATCAGAAAGCAGTAGTTTCTTCCCCACAGCCCACATTCCCACTGACACAGTAGTTACACCCTATATGTGTAACACCAAACCTGGCAGTGAGACGGAGATCACCACCACAGGACCCCTACAGACTACCAGCGCTGACACACAAACCACACCTCAAACGAAGCATGTAGAGACACCGGCTGTCGTCTACAAGGAAGAGACAACATCTGATTTTGGAACCTCAGCCGAAGATGTGACATCGCCATCAAGTGTACAAGTCTTTGATGAGTCCACCACTCTGGTGCCAGATCACAGCGGTGACTCCCTGACAGAGGACTACACAGCAACGGAGATGGGCACAGAGTACTTTACATCCGCTCCCATGGTTTCAGCTGTGGCTGATGCGACCACCACTCCAGGTACAGTGGTCGCCGACGAACAGTCCATCCAAGTGACCACTGCCATGCAGAATGTATCAGGTAAGACAATAAATTTAACCTTCAAATTTTCATTTGGCAACTTTGTACTCAGTGCAAATGGTTCAAAATTTAAGTGTAGTTCAGATTTGGAAGAAATGGCATTATTTGATCTTTATTTACCACAATAATGAAATGGTATAAAAATGGAGGAGGGTCTGACTAAATAGTTAAAGCTTTTCCTAGCATTATTATAGGCTGGCCTTTAATTTGCTGAAGTCCAATGAGCTCTGCAATTTGGTCTATCCTCAAATACCGTGTCCATTTTACTGGAGGGAGATAATAATTTGTTGTATTTGTTGCTTTATTTGGTTTTGCTATTTGTTACCAGTTGTTGCGCTGCTGAATACCCTTTTCTGCATTCTTTATCATAATGTTGCATTGTATAGTAGCTGGGAGTTGGAGGAGGCTGTGCTGTCCAGGGTGCTGAAGTAGAGAGAGTTTGATTTTGACTGCCAGTGAAATGTATAGTGGTAGCAGTAAGCTGATGTAATGTAAACACAGTATAGGCAATGTATAGGGCCTCTGCCGCTTGTTATTTAACCCTGCCAGTTTAAGGCTATTGTCCCTTTTTCCTGTATGACTTCCTGTACTATTAGTCCCAGATAAGGTCCAGTCACTTGCTCTCCAAATTACTGTAACATTTAGTGGTAATCTACATATACAGTAATACACAAGCAGTTACAGCGTACTGGTACTCATGTTTGCATGGTGAGTCAATTCTTTGCATGTAAGTTCTTCCGCAAATAACCAAGTTGAAGTGTTTTGTTATCCGGTTCCCCCGGGCTCATGTTTGTGTGTGTTCTCAGTGTGGACTGCTGCTGAAAGACTGCTTAGCCTTAGGACCTCCCTAGCCATTCCAGCTGAGCAGATGTCCTGATAATTATTGTGACATAGACAAGCGAGAGAAGATGGGAAAGAGAGAGGGAGAGAAAGAAAGAATCAGGTAGGAGACAGGAAGTAGAGAGAGAGAGAGAGAGGGATCATATCAAGCATAAAACATTTAAAAGATACAAGTTTTAAAACTTAATATAACAAATTTACTAAGATTGTTATAATCTATTATTATAATTCTAATGTTATAATCTATATTTCTGCTTATTTGTGGTGATACAGGGATGACTAAAATGTTCTTATTTGAGTTATGTCAATTAAGTTATCGTAGACATGACTTGAAGATATTTAATGATAGCAAATTTATAATTTTGAAATACATATTTAGGCCATGACTTTCAGGTCAACAGCGCATGAGCTCACAGGCAAACAGCAGCTGCATCATTTTTTTACGTTTTTAATTTGCTCTCCATGTGAGCTGCAAACCTGGCCATGGTGACTCATTCCTTGCCCCTGAAGAGCAGCTCTTGTTAGAGGAGAGGGATCTGTTGAATTGGGAAGGACCCAAGTGAATGCATTTGGTCATGTGGCGGTTTTTAGAATTTGTTCTGGATTCGTGGTATAGGTGCCTGAGAGAGCAGAAATCTGTACTCCAGTTTTATACTCACTCTAAACTGCTGCCGTGTTCATCAGCACTGTGTATATGCAGTGTGGTCAGTTTAGTTGCCAAGAGTATACATTACATAATGTTTGTGTGTGCACGTACAGTATGAGAGAGATAAAAAATCTGTCTGTCTTTATGCATTGTGTGTATTTGCACTGCAAATCACTAAGCATTTGCAGTATTTCTCTCCTTCTGTGTGCGTGCACCAGCTTACTGACAGCCAGCCTGGCAATAACAGAGTTGTTCTGGCTGTCTACCTGAATAAGCACAGATGCCTGTATTCGGCATAGACTGGACACCACCTCAAGAGGTGATGTCATCGCTAACGCAAAGCCTCCCCTCTCTATGAGGACAGCTGGAAGCAGCCTGACCAAAACGAGTGATTACAGCTACTTTTACTGCTACATCATGTGATGATGTGGCTCAGCTGAGGCACTCGAGGACTCTCTCTGCCCTCCCAGTTTGTGTGGGAAAAGCCTGTGGAAAATATTGTGGCATAGGGAGAAGTGTGTTGTCTGGCTGCATGGCAACAAAGTGCACAATAATATCAATGAATGAATATTCAGTGTTGCCCAAAATCGGTCAGTGTTATTGTCATGTGAACAGTGCCCATATGGTTTTGATTAATTGAAGACAATGAAATTCACTGTTTACCAAGTGTTTATATGATGATCCTTTGAGGCGTGCCAACCACAAATGTCACAAAACAATGCACAGAACCACTAACAGTACTTGCTTACTGTGATAACACATCTATTATAAAACGGAGAGTGGATGAGCCACGTTTCTAGCTGTTGTAAAATACTCTATAAACACTCAGCTGTGACTGCATTTCTTCAGTATTACTGCGCCAATTAGTCACCTAAAGAGGGCAACCGCCAACTGAAACCTGAGCATTTTATTATCCGCCAGGACGGGAGCAGTCAGAAGCGCGCATCGCTGTCATTCAATGAATGAACATGCTTTCCACTGACTGTGTCTGTGTTGCTGAAGAACTACATTTCTTTGGCGAAAGAATGATTATTTATTAGCAATAAATTATTGCATTTTTATTGCATTTCTTGTTGCTGTGCATTTATTTTATGAAACATTGCCAGGTATATGTAGTAACTGTTTTATAAAAGTAATAAGCCAGAAGAGGCTGTGGTTTACAGTGATTTTGCAACAGCTAAGGGGGTTTTAAGCACTTGGCGGACATTCAATTCACTAAGGCTTGCTAAATTGCCCCTTAAAGCAATAGTTCGACATTTTAGGATATACCATTATTCACTGTTTTAGGAGCAATGACTTCCTGGAGTTTCCGCTAGTTGCCTGGCAACTGGTCCCGCCCAAGAGATGATCTGGCACGTAACGCTGTGAATTGTTGTTTGTTTGTTGTAACCGTTGGACAGAGCCAGGCTAGCAATTTCCTCCTGTTTCCAGTCTTTATGCTAAGCTATGCTAATAATGAACCACTTGAAGCTGATTGTTAGCTGAGGTATTTATTTGTCCTATACAGCTGTTTTTGTGCCAAACCCCACTATGAAGACTAGGGTGGCCAGTGCTACTGTGGTCTACTTTGATTTGGACATTTATGTCTAATGTGGCT
The DNA here is from genome assembly GCA_916700815.1 of Helicolenus hilgendorfi. Classification (NCBI taxonomy): domain Eukaryota; kingdom Metazoa; phylum Chordata; class Actinopteri; order Perciformes; family Sebastidae; genus Helicolenus; species Helicolenus hilgendorfi. Next base: position 6,335 of record CAKALG010010156.1, read on the forward strand.
TTGGGAGCTTCAGCACAGCCAGCTGACTCAAGGGAAGGGGGAGAGGAAAGGGGTGTCTGAGTATGAAGTGTGTATGGGTCAGTCAGGTGGCTCCATTGCCTGAGTTCCCAGGCCTGGCCTGGATTAGAAACAGGTGTCTTTCTGGAGAGCTGAGCTGGTGCAGGTGTTCTTGTTTGCAACCAGTAATCTTTCTGAATCACCATTTGTGGGAAGCAGAGTTAGGGAACAAGAGAGCGAGAGAGAGACGGAGAGAGAGAGAGAGAGAGAGAGAGAGAGAGAGAGAGAGGGAGAGAGAGAAAGGTCAAGTTTGTATACCAAAGGATTATATGTTGTTATGTGTGAATAATCTTTCCCTCTCGTTTGCTTGTACTACATTATGCAAACACTGGTAAACAATTCAGACCCAACAGGATCAAACTCTTTCTTTTAGGATGGCTCTGTTTTTTTTTGCCACCTGCTCTATGCATATTATCGAATTCGTCAAAAACTTGACACTGGCTCACTCTCAAGGCTTTTTCATTACTTAAGGACATGCAAAGCAAAACTGGAAGTTTATAGGGAGGATAGCCAAGTTAGTCAGAGGCTGTTGTTTGGGCCAGTCCTCATATGTGACTTTTTCCTTTCAACAGACATGTCATGTGGACCTTCAGTTGGTGTCATCAGGGTTTTTTACTCACACCAATTCTTACTTTTGCTTGTCCCGCAGCAAAGCATGGGCCAGACCTATAAACGCAAAAGTCTGTCATTGAGTGAATAAGTGAAGACGTTACGCTATTGGTTAGTCAAGTTGGACTTTCCCCATTGGCTGTTGCTCTTTCAAAATGGATAGATGCAACAGTGTTTCCGCTGTTGATGTCTTTGCCCCTGCGATCAATCATCTGATCCACTTCCTCAACAGGCAGAGTATTGTTGCTGCACGTTTTGTTTGTTACCCTGTATATGGCTTTCAAACGTGGTGTTTCAATCATATATTTGTAGGGTGTTTGATGCATATGTTATAAGAGCAGGGTAACGTGGGCGTAGCCAGTGTATGGTTGAGCAAGAGAGAGAGTGATGGTGACAAATATTACTGGGACCACTACAGAAAATTGCAGATGAACATTCAATATCCAGGAATTCACATTATAGACACTGCTGCTGACTAGCTCTGTAACAATTTGGCTACAATTTAGCACATTGACCATACACGGTCCAGTCATATACTAAGTTTCCACCTGGTCTTGTTCTTAAAACCTGTAATATCTGGATTGAGTAATTTAAGGCAACTATCTTTTAGAGGAAGTGGATTATTTCCAGCCAGACAACATCTTGTTTATTGATATAAATACATAGATCCATTTGAGGCAACATAGCAGAGGTGGATGATGATCAAATTGTGATATTGCATGCTGTAAAGGGAATTGAACGCTGTTTCTCTGTAAAATTAAGAGCAGACAGCTGCTGACATCTGAAATCCCTTATGTCTGCGGACCTCTAATTAGATAATATACAGGTAGTGGACACAATAACATGGATACTTCTACAATATAATGTTAAAATCCAAATCAACAGTCCTACTATAAAGATGACCTTTGTGAAGGTTATGATTTGTATTAGGAATTGGACATAAATGTTTTGATTCAACTCTCCTCTAACGTGTTTAGCAATAGATTGTGATGACGTTGTTTTGGGTTGAATTATATGATATGGTGTTTATGTTTTAAATCTTACATATATAAGAATATGTTCTGAAATAGATACATATGATATATTCCATTAATGTTGTTGGTGTACTGTTATGATTTATATTTTCTGTGTTGAACATGCTATCCTTTTTCAGTGAAGACAGGACCGTTTTACCTTCCATGTCATTTGTCTTTAGTAAATAATAAATAATCTAAATAATAAATAGTAATATTAAATAATATTAGTAGTGCCTTCAGTAAATCAGCTGATCAAGACTTTGTTAACATTGTTGAAAGACTTGGCAATGTCAATGTTCAAGTGGCCTCTTGATAATATTTTCTTTTCACATCAATTTAGAATATAAATCTTTGAATTATGGTTTGGATGAAGTTCAGACACAAATATGTTGGAGAGATTTATTTGCAGGGTTTTGCAATCTTTGTTTATTTAGAAACATTTTTAAAATAATGATTTTGTGTGAATGAAAGAACTGTGAATGCTTTGTTACTATGAAAGCCATAGCTTTTTCATTCTAAATTACAATGTAATGCTCGCTGGCAGAAGCAGCATAAAAATAAGTAGTTTGTACGGTTTGTTTTGCAAGTGTTTGGACACTCAACTGATGCTTTTTTTTTTATTGGACCCCTCTCTGCCTGGTAAATGTCCATGTCTTTTAGATGTCTGTAACACTGGGTTTTTGTTAAAAATATGTTGTCTCCTAGTCTAAGCCGAGATAACCCTGGTGACATCACTAGGGTTATTCGACTTGAGAAAGCTTCCTCCAGAGCCACCAAAGTCATGCAGTGGTAAAGATTTTATGGGAAAATGGTGGAGTTCCCCCATAACATTAATCTTTAAAGGAGCCTTTTCCAAAGCTGTAAAGTCTTCTTTCTCATGAAGTGATGTGCTTTGGTGTTTTTCCACTGCCGATGAAAACAGAACCTCTTATCCTCTTATGTGTGATAGTGTGACTATAGATAAAACAATGTCATACCTACCACTCCCGGGACTTTAAAAATAAAATGTTCATGTTGTTTCTTAGTTATTTTTTTTAAATTCATAAGCTACACTTTAAGTTGCTTTGCAATCAACTGTCACAATCTGCCCTTACTTTCATGTATTTTCTTCCCAGTTGACCAAGATTCTCAGTCTCCCGCCATACCAGTTGTGCCTGACCATCCCACCCCTTCCGTAGCCGATGGGGAGCCCATCCTGCAAACTGGAGACCCAGACCTTTCCTCCCAAGCTGCTGCAACCATTACTCCAACTGTTAGCTTTATAAATGGTAAACATGAGATCACACTGGAGCCCCAGAGCCCAGAAGACAAAGAGGCCAAAGGTACCCAGATTTTGACAAACGTAACGGCTCTGGGACCAAGCGAAGAAATAACGGTGTTTGATTGGACTGATCTCCCTGATGACTATACTGAATCTACAGAGGAACCGACAGCAATACTGACCTCTACAGAGATCCCAGATGATGAGGATGAGTATGACCCTTATACAATCTCAATAGTTGAATCAAAACCTCCTCACATTCTCCCTGAAGTAGATGAGCTGACCACAAAAGGCCCCACACAGAGAGACACAGCCTCTGTTCCAGGCTCAACAGTGGAGGACACGGAATCGAGAAGTACACAAAAAACTGAAGCTTTCCCAGCTGTCACAGATGCCACAGAGGGGATGAGTGATGTCACAGCTACCTCTGCCGACGTTGTTCCTACAGTAACACCAGCTGAGCCACAAATCACCACAGCAACTAAAGAAACCCAAACCACGGAGGCTGATAAGGAAACCACCTCTGTCATCACCACATCTTCACAAGAAGAGGTAGGCGAGACAGGGAGCACTCCCACGTATGTGATAAGTGACTCAGAAGTGACTCCTACAGAGAAGGCTAAGGACCGATCCCCTGTTACTTCCTCAACCGAACTGTACACAGTCAGAGATAAAGCAGAAACCACAGAGGACACAAAGAGCACATCTGCCACTCCAGCTGCCGAAGACAGCACTCAGTCTACGTTACAGACTGTGTACACTCCCTCCTCTGATGACGCTGATGGGAATACACTAGCATCAACAACTAGTGACTCACAGAGCTCTGCTCAAGATGTGGAAGGAGGGAAAGAGACCCAAACCCCAAAAGAATTTGGCACAACAGCTCCTTCAGTATCTAGTAGTTCAGCCTCTCTTGAACAGACAGCCAAGAGTGAGATAACACCAGCTATAGATGCAGGCAGCACTGAATCATCAGCATCTGTAGCACCTACCCTGGCTGAAACTTCAGAGGCTACAGTCACACGTCAGGGAGGGAGTACAGCCAGCCAAATGCCTTCCGTCTCACCTACTGAGAAAGTTGATGATGCAATGTCTAAACCAGAGGAGGCTTCATTGGTTCAAACAGTAAACATGTTTACAACCAGCCCACCATCACATACCTCTGCGGGAACCGCATTATCATCTTCAAGTTTAAGTGCTACACATACAACAGATCAAGCTACATGGGAGAGTGAAGTAACACCACACACAACAGAAATGGCAAGCATAGATAAAACATCCATTCCTGCCACTGGTGAGTCGGAAAAAGCGTCAACACCCACCACTATGCATGATGAGACAACAACTCCTCCCTCTCATGAATCCATTTCAACCACTGCTTCCCCCTTATACAGTGCTGTTGAACTTATCAAGACAACAATGGCTTCTTTCACTGAATATTTTAGTCAGTACTCTACACAGAGTACATCATTGAAGACTGAATTACCTGAGGAAACTGCCACTAGTGCAACAGATAAGGACACTTCAGTAGATCAAACTATCTCATCTGTGGCCACGTCTAATCCAGTCGTTAGCACAGTCAAACCAGATGAGTCTATTTCAACCACAGCTTCAACAGTGGAAGTCTCAAGTGTAACTGAGGACACAAAACAGTCACACACTCTAACAGGGACCCCAGTAAGTGGCATTACGGAGACAAGCTCATCACATCCTAGCACTGTTGAACAAATTACAGATGACCAAACTTCTGGTATAACATCAACAGAAGCTAGCACAGCAGCTACCATGCTCAGTACAGAGAAATCACTTATAGGAACAACACAATATGAAACAGCTCGTGGTTCAACCACAGCTGGCACTGTAGCTCATTCTTCTTTCAGCACTGAGATACAAACATCAATATCACAAGAGATGTCCGAAATCACTGCCACGGAAAGGTTATCAGTTACTTCTGAGGTAAGCTCCATTTCCACACCCACAGATGAAGCGAGCTCTGAGGGCCAGACAATATCACCTGAATCATCGAAGAGTGGCATTACAGAAAGAACAGTAAAATCATCGGAATCAGAGGTAACATTAAGGACTACTGTTTCTTCTGACATCAGTAGGAGCCCAACTCACTCCTCTGCATTTAGCACAGGCAGTGACGTGACTAGGAAAAAAACAGAAAAACCATTCAGTTCACAGGAACCAGAGGTTAGTGGCAGCACTGACATAGTTACCAGCACACTTCCCACTTCAACAGCAGAGGTGAGCTCTGGAAGTCAAACAACTACATCTTCTTCTGAAACAAAAGAGACTGTAACCACAAATCAGAGTGAGAAAGCATCAGTAACACCAAAAACAAGTTCTACTTTCCCAACAACAGATGATAAGACTTCCACTGATATTTCCACCAAGGACAAGGTCACTGTTATAACCATTTCCCTGTATAGCACTGCAAAACCAACACCAGAGTCAACTGAAATAAAGCAGACTGTAACAACAAATCAGACTGAGAAAGCATCAGTAACACCAGAGACAAGTTCTACTTTGCCAACAACAGATGACGAGAGCTCAGCCTCCTCATTGTTTAGTACTGAGAAGTCAACAGTACTTCCAGTTGGGGAACAAGACAGTGTTGTCACGGCTCACACAGAAAAGTCCTCCGTCTCTCCCATTATTGATCAGACAGAGCAAAGTACCATTGTCACTCCAGCAGATGAAGATGGCTCAGGTGACCAACCCCTGGATATCTTCACTCCTACCTCTTCTGTCAAAGGTACATCTTTTCTCTACAGTACTGAAGCACCAACAGCAACGTCACCTGGAACATCAGAAAGTCTTGGAACAGATAAGACAAAAGTGCCATCACTCACAGGAGAACCATCGGTTTCACCAATCTCTGATGTCTCTTCAATGTTGAGTACAGAGTCACCATCAGAAGCAGCATCACAGGAAACTGAAACAAGTGATAC
>CAKALG010010204.1:0-10768 GCA_916700815.1 Helicolenus hilgendorfi
AGCGTCGAAGCCCCGCCCCCCTGCTAGAACTAGTCTCCATAAGAAGTACATTTACTCAAGTACTCAAGTACACACTACACCAGGGATCAGCAACCTTTACTGTCAAAAGAGCCATTTTAGGCAAAAATAAAAAATAAAAATCCGTCTTGAGTCGCAAAACATTTAAGCATTGTGATGAAGGTAACACAGTTTATACTCTAAGTATAGTATATAAGTCTAACGCAGTCCTAATATTACAAGTCATAACTTTGAGAGAAAAAAAGTCCTAATATTACAAGAATAAAGTCATGACTTTGAGGGGAAAAAGTCATAATATTACAAAAATAAAGTCATAACTTTACGAGAAAAAAAGTTGTAAAATTACAAGAATAAAGTAATAACTTTGAGAGAAAAAAAGTCGTAATATTACGAGAATAAAGTCGTAACTTAACAAGAAAAATTTCGTATTATTACGAGATTAAAGTCATAACTTTGAGAGAAAAAAAGTCCTAATATTACGAGAATAAAGTCATAACTTTGAGAGAAAAAAATCTTAATATTACGAGAATAAAGATATAACTTTACGAGAAAAAAAGTCGTAATATTACAGAATATTACATCTCAGAGGCAAATATTGTAATTTTTACTCCACTACATTTGTCTGACAGCTTTAGTTACTTTACAGATCACAGTTTTTCATCCCCTTCCTGTGCAGGACCATATAAGTGTAGGCTGTACTTCTTCCAACTTCTTATCTTTATTATTATATTTATTTATGATGATTATTTGTTAATTGACAGTTTGCTATATGTTTAATGTTCATTTTATTTGTTATTCTTGTTTTGTTTTTTACTTAGGTATTTGTAACATGATCGAAATAAATAATTCATTAAAAATAAATTGAAACGAAATTGTTGTCACTGTCCACTCATATTAAACATGAATCCCAATTAGTATATGAGCTTATGAAAACAATATGCAAAATAAGCATAGGGTTATGTAATCATGACTGGCCGAATGGTGCGTTGCTTTAAATGCTGCCTCCTCAAGGAATTGTGGGATATTATTCTCTCCTTACCTTTAGTAAAGGATGGTCCCGTGTATCCTATGCTAAATGAGATAAGAAAGGAAGCATTGAAGCAACTTTCCTTAGCATTTAGAGAATTCAAACAGCCCTTATCATGGCTGCTAGATACTTCCGGGTCATTTCACTCCGTTAGGAACCTTCCTAAGCAAAAAAGACTTTTCGACCACAGCCTAAGTCCAATATTCTTTCTCTTTTAGCTCTGTTTTTGGTCTCCACCAATGCCAGAGGGAAATATCTGTCTCTTTAGCTGCAAAATACTCCACTATGTTCACCAGCTAGTCTCTAACTGTGTCTCTCTGCTGTAGTGCACAGTGGGTTTATCAGGAAACAGCTGCATGCTGTGGCTGGAAAAACAGTAAAGTTGAAGACTGTAAAACAAAAACAATGTGCTGAAATAGGCCAGACAGTGAATGTGCAGCAAAACTAAAACCAGGAGCTAAAAAAAGTTCTGTAAAGCTGAGGGGAACTGCAGATTCAGGTAATCATTTCCTGTGGACCTTTCACATAAAACAAGTAATTTATTGATATGAAAACACTAATTAGTGCAGCTTTAAATAATACATATTGACAGCAAGATCAATTATTTTGGGATTGGAAACTGTTTTCATGGTAAGGTACTGTAGCTACAACACTTAATGTCATCCACAGACAATAACGCAGTAGGATTTTAATATATTTGACCTGTTCTAGCTATTTTTAATCATTCCAGGGATTTTAATGGTTCAAGTTCTGCTGAAATCGGAACCAAACCATACCTAATTTAGCATGAATGTCAGAACTTGTTTTTGAAACCGTGTGACTTTTCTGTGAAAAACTGATTCGAGTATAGACAGTCAGCTGATTCCCTCCTGGCACACTAAATATTGTCCGTCGAAGGAAAATGCCCCGTTTTGTTGACTCCATCAGTGTATGCTGGGATTTCTGCACATTTTCTGACTTTAAAAAAGCAGTTGTCTCAGACACACTTGAGAGGAGCTGCTGCAGGCTCAAACTTTGACCTTGTTTCCTCTCTGTTGTGTGTCACAAGACGTCCTCTGCAACTGGTTAGATGAGTTTACACTCTGTCTTCACCTAGATCTTAGTGTGGTTGAGTGTTATTTGATGACAGGCCGCTCAGACTGGCTCACTGCTGTCTGTCAGAGCCGGCTAATGACAGACAGCGAAGCCTTCAACTGTCATTTATTTGCTCTTTTATTTTTAAAGAAACCTGCCTGTTTTGCCTTAGGCTGTGATCACCTCAACACAACAGAAAAGAAAAAAGTAACTGTGCTGTATTTTGCAGCCACAAGCTGCAACATATACAGGGCTTATTTTTAATATTTTAATAAAAGTCAGAGACAGATAAGGCTTTGACTTGCAGTGTGATGCAGCTCAGGGCTGGTTTAAAGCAGCAGTAGGCAGAATATTTTTGGCATCATTGGGCAGAAACTCCATAATAACCTTTCATCAAATTGTAATTCAAGTGTTCTGAGAGAAAGCTAGTCTTCTACATCTCCTCATGGTTCTGTTTTCAGGCTTTAAAAAATCTAGCCTGTGACGGGAGACTTTGACCAATCACAGGTCATTTCAGAGAGAGATTGTTCCTACTGGCTGTTCATTCAACGGAGGCAGCTGTCAATCACTCGCAAACTCCAATCAAACGGTCAAACTAGGCAGCGCTGATCAAATATGAATCAATATACTGTTACTATAATGTTTATTTTTCACCTCAAATGTTTTCAGAAACATCTCGTAGTGTACTGTTTAGCTGTAAAATGAGAAAGTGTGCTCCGGCTGGTGGGCGGTGCTTGGTATTTCCTCAACTGATCCCAACATGGCTGCTGGGTCACAAACTGTCTCATTTTTGTGATGTCTGATGTGTGTTGCAGTTTACGGGGCTAGGGTTCGGGTTCTGGGAGGTTGAACCTAGCTTTAACCCTAGGCCCCCCATAGGGACTCCAAAAGGGCTGGAGCCGGCCCTGACGCAGCTAAAAATATTTTTATGTAAAGTTAGCTGTTGTGCTGCTAAGTGGAGAAGGATGGAGGCTCCCGAGTCCTCAAAGAGGATTCAGATCTGAAATCATTTAGTCTCTGAATTATTGATGTAAGCACTAAACCAGCTCCAGAGTCTTGGATGATCAGTGATGAAAAGTTGGAGCAGACCGTGTTTCTGCTTCCTGTTACTGAGACTCAGCAGGACGTTCACCAATTTACATCTGCTTGTTTTCATGTTGTGATCATCTTCAGTATCTAAATGTTAAACATGCACAGAGCAATCAGAGGTCAGAGTCTGGAGCTTTTACCGTAGAACAGTACTATAGCGGATCAGTCCACCATCAATCTGGGGCAATCCAGATTCAAATATCGCAACAACAATTGGATGAATTTCCATGAAATGTAGTACATATATTCATGGCGCCCAGAGGATGAATCCTACTGACTTTGTTGATCCTCTGACTTTTCATCTAGCATCATCATCAGGTCAACATTTGAATGTGTCCAATACTTTGGTTCATGACCAAACACCTGCCGGACTAATGACATTCCCATCAGCCTCAGCTGTACTTTGTGTTTACTGCTAATAAATACATTTTAGAATGCCTACCTTCTAAACTAAGATGAACATCATACCTGCTAAACATCACGATGTTAACATGCTATGCCACAATTGCTTCCCATGATTTAAATATTGTAGTTGATCAAAAGTCATTTAACTAAGAAGGAATAGAGTGCTACAGGAATGACGTACTTTTGTAGGCCAACCAGGAAGTTAGCATTGCTCTGGTTCTCTTGACAAAAAGCCAATGGGAATTTTCCATTGGGTTTTGGATTATTGCAGAACACTAGCTCTGTGGCAAACAAACACTTTTGATAATTACACGTTTGGTTCCACAATCCCCACAAATTAACACCACTTTTATGATTTTTGAAGCAGAAGGAAAAAGCTAACGTTAGGGTATAAACTAACTACACCACGGTCACATGAATGCAAGTTTACACAATGAGGCTGTAAAGGTGGACGAGTCTGCCTGATGATGTTTAGTCGTCTCATTTAGCCGCTTGTTAGCAACCACCTTTTGATAAAAAAAACATGAAGGCTTCAAAATTCACAAGTGGAATATTTATTGATGTGTTCATATCATAGAACAACAAAACGTTAAAATCTCTTCAGCTTGTGTTAATCACACACCTTATTTCAGGCATCTAACTAAAAACACATTCAAAAAACACATTGATTTCCAGGCAAGAGAACCAGCAGCGCTAAAATGATAACTCATTTCCGTGTTTTTAGGACTCATTCCTGCAGCACTCTATAGTCGGACCAGTTCTCTGTCATGCTTGGCAAGGGAGGGTTGAACAGAGGGATTCAGTTGGTTGCAATCTGCAACCTCACCACTAGTTGCCACTAAATTCTACACACCGGTCCTTTAAACAAATGAAAGCTGTGACATACAGTTACAAATAGTGTATGGCGGATCCAGGGTCATTTTTCTGTATGAAATTATTGACATTGGGGGCGCCGTGGTAGCTCATCCGGTACTGCAGCGGCCCAGGGTTCAAATTCGACCTGTGGCCCTTTGCTGCATGTCATCCCCTCTCTCTCCCCCCATTTCAATAACTATCTCTGTCTCTGTCAATAAAGCAACAAAAGCCCCCAAAAATTATCTAAAAAAAAAAAATAAAAAAAAAAATTGACATTGTTAACGTTATGATGACAACTGAGCCCCATACTATTTAACTAATATGAAAAAAAAAAAAAAACATGACTGGTCAAAATTGCCAGACATGTAGCGGAATTATTAGTATAAATAACTACTGAGCACCTGGAAACACAGGTGTGACAGCTGGAGGTTTGACACGAAGTCTTTTTAGTCAGAGACAATCAAAGACAAATAACCAGTAAAGCACTGACAAACATTTAATGAACAGAGAGTGAACGTTGCAGTATGGCAGGCTGAGACAGCTGGAGGACAAACACACTGCTGTCCATAAGTACTGGTGTCCAGCTGATCCCAGAACTGTGGTTATATTCATAGAGTCACAATTTAGTTTGTTTTAGTTTACCTTCACAGGTGATGTGTCATGATGTTTCATATGGTTTTCAATACAATATATCAACAGCTCATACTGACACAATTCTTGATACCATCAACATTCATGGGTACAGAAAACTGCTTTGTGATTGGTGTCTATTAAAATCATACATGAAGACAAACTGTTCTGTTTAACGGTTCATCCACCATTAAAAATATGTGCATTAAAGGAATACTTCACCCACAAAATGACCATTTGTATATCAATCACTCACCCCGTGTTAACTGGAATTATCGTGAAACTAAATAGGTGCTGGGTTTAATAACAGCGAAACTATATCAAAACATCTGTTTACAAACTCTCACACAACTCGTGCAGTTTAATCCAAGTCTTATTAATTCAGTCGTATACTCACTGGTTCCCAAACACATGCATCTTCGCTAAATAATAATAATAATAATAATATATTAGATTTATATAGCGCTTTTAACGATCTCAAAGACGCTTACTATTCAAAACATTTCGGACTTGCACAGATGAGAAGCACGCCTGCACAAGCGTGAAACTGTTTATGCAGAAGTGTTTTAAGGTTTTAGCGAAGATGCAGGTGTTTGGGAAGTAGCGAGCATACGACTGGATAAATGAGACTTAGATTAAACTGTTATGTGAGAGTTTGTAAGCGGATGTTTTGATACAATTTTGCACCCATTTACTTCAATTCATCAAGACTTCTCTCAGTTTTTGATTCTTTGTTCACCGTGGAGGCATGTGCTATTGGTGCCTTCAAATGAAACTCGTGAGCTGATGGGAAGTCGTGTACACGATGTGCGCGGCCAAGTGGTTAAGTCGTGAGAACACCGCTGTATAGCAACGGCGTTATAAACGTTACTGTCTTCGTCTAGAAGCCACAGAGGCTAACAATTTAGCAAGCTAGCAAGTGGGTAACACAATGCAGGAAATGCAAAGGCATAATGACAGAGGAAAAATATGAGGTTGTTCAACATTTTCCTCAGACATGTTATATAATTATGAAGAAAAACAATATGCGACTAGAATTACAGTATATTAATTATTATTATTATGCAGCCAAAAAAACAGATAAGGTAACAAGGGGTGAGTAATTGATATACAAATGGTCATTTTGTGGGTGAAGTATTCCTTTAAGATATTTTTTAAGGGGCATTTCATCCAAAATGACACACACACAGTTATTTCTCCCTTCCCTCTAGTGGTATCAGTCCATGCAGATAGTTTTGGTTTTATCTGTCCAAATCTGTCTCTGAGATTTATGCCTCCATCCAAATAAAATGGAGGTTAATTAAGTTTAGTTAGCGTTGAAAAATTACATTAAAAAAATGTAATAGCTACTTGCTATTCAGGATAATTGCAGAAGTAGCATGAAATAGCATGAAATGTTACTGAATTCTGTGGATGATCCAGCTAACACGGTACTATTAGCATCCTAAAACACAAACTGTAGCATGTTAACATGTTTAGCACGTCATTATTATTATGCATTGAACTAGGGCTGGGCAATATGATGATATATATCATCAAAACGATATAAAAATGTCTATTGTATATATTTTTCTATCTTGTTTCTATCACAATATAAGCTAGGCCTATATTTATTTATTTTTTCTCTATAATTTCACCTAAAACTGTTATGTTCATTTTGCACTCAATTTCTTAAAATGAGAAAATACTCAAAATACTTTTGTTAAAGTATTTAATTCACTCTGGAGTTTACAAAATAGGCTTTACCATGTGGTTACTTCATATTAACTATTTATTTATTGAATTACCAGAAAACATGCTATATCATGATATATATTGTTATCGAGATATGAAATGACCTTTATCATGATAGATTTTGGCCATACTGCCCAGCCCTACATTGAGCTCCAAATCTTATATACATGGAAGATATTGTTATTCCAAATGGATACAGTAAGTCTGTTGATGTTTTTAACAGTTATACGGCTAAACTTGCGTCATGCTAGCTGTTTAGTCATGTGAACCCAAAACCTAACATGACATTTACTGTATGCTTTCATGGCAAACACTTTCACCATGTTTTACGAGGAAACTTGCATGCAGCAGAAACAGATGAAAATACAACCTTTGTGGCTAACTAGTCATCAAACAGCTGCCTTCATCCACATCCAGCAGAGCAACATGATCATCACAATGGAGCGGTGTTTGTGTCCACCTGATGTGGAAGTAAGGTCACCATATCTGCTCAAATGTGAGGGGTAGAAGTAACACAAATTAATTGATAAAAATGGAGGTGATGAAAATATATGTGAATTGAAAAATGGAGTGATAAATTATTAAGTAATTTGATTAATTTAAAAGGGGATTTGGACATTTTCCGCCCAAAATGTCAATCAAAAATCACACCCGCGGACTACAGTGCAGGTGAATGTCTGCTCGAAGTCGAGAGAGCGATTCGCTGAGTGGGCGTGTTCTTCTTTTATTTTAATAGGGCGGAAGTAACAAATAATTGCGTGCTGTAAACGATAAATGTCAGTTGGGTGAATGGTTGACAGTTGATTATCAGAGTAACACTGCTTCAAATAAAACGTCAATCAAGTTTATCAAATCAATTCAAAATATATCACTCAATTTTTCAATTCACACACATTTTCATCACCTCCCTTATTAATTCATACATCCATTTTCATCACTTCCTTTTTCTTCAATTATTTTTTGTTACTTCCACCCTTGAGGCCACTTTCCTTAAGTGATAAATGGCCAGTCTGTGTTGTGAATGATGAATGTAAGATGGTGAAAATAATTAAACATGGCTCTGTTTTCATCATACCACGACTGTTTTAGTCATATTAAATTAATCAAATCACTTGATGATTTACCACTCCATTTTTCAATTCCCATTCATTTTTACGGTTCCATTTTTATCAATTAATTTTTGTTACTTGCACCCCTCATACTCAAAGGGTGATGATATGTCAGATGTGGCAAAAATGGACCCAGTAGATGGTTTAACTCCCATTTCTTCATTGTGTTTTTAGTTGCAGATACTGCTGACTATAACTGCAAAAACACTGGAACCACGTGAGAACCCTAAACACAAAGTATTGCTACTTAAAAAGTCAAAGTTCAAACAACCAAAAATAAAAAGGATTTTATCCTCAAATTGGAATTAACCTGTAAACATGGGTTCAATTAATAATGTTGTGCTTTTATGTTGGTTCACGACTCAACTGATAACTATAGAGGAAACAATTATCATATCCATCAGTTCCTCAGTAAAACAAGAAACAAGCCGATCATTCAGAGGAAGTACAGCTGTAATAGGAACACATAAAGTCAATTTATAACAATTAAAACACACTAATCTGAACAAATGTCTTTTTTGGCCTACTTTCCTTTTTGCCTTACTTAGAAATAAATAAAAATATAAGTTAAAATCAATCAATCAGACAAATAAAACTACTAATCTTTGAGCTCAGTTTGTCATAACATACATTGATTTACCATTACCTGCAAAGCTAAGTTAATAAAATAACTTTAAATTCAATGAAATAAACACACAAAATAAAATATTAAAATGTAATAATATTTTAGGATTGTCACATAAAGACATGTTGCTCTGATATCTGATTGCTTTACACTTTTTAATGATTCCTCCCTGAGTTTTGTTCAACATCCTGTTACAACAACAAATACTGTCTAAAATGCTGTTTTATGTGTGACTAATTCTTTATATAGTAACAGCTGATATCTTTATCTTCAGGATATGAAAGGGCCTTTTGTGGAGGATAAAGTCATTTATTTATTTGATTTCTCATGTGTGGTTTAACTGTTCTGTTGGAAGGAAAGTCTGTTCACATTTCATCCTCAGCAGAACATTTCCTCTTAGGCTGCCGACATCTTTTAAAAGACCGTTACTCATTAAGTTCATTGCACAGTCATTAAGGTGCTTTTCTTCTTCAAAATGCCTCGTCACGACTTCGTCACTTCCTGCTCAAATAAAAAAGACACAAAAAAAATCATCCATTCAAACACCTCACTGGAAAAACTCACATCTTCTGTCCATTATTTCCTCTTTTAACATTTCCTCTCTGGTTGGTCCTGGAGGACATCTTGTTTCTGGCTCACAGATGGGAGGAGGTGGAGAAGCAGAGTTTCAGGGTGAAGGGGTTGGAGCTGTCTGCAGGTCAGAGAGGGAGACGAGGCATATAAATATAAATATATAAAATACTGTTAACCCTCTGAGACCCACAATAGAGCCATTTTTTGTCTTTTTTAGGGGGGTCTTAAGGAGATAGCAGGTCAGCAGTAGATGTCACATAAAGGTGGTGTACATCATCTGAAAGCTGATTTGAGATGCAGCTCAGCACTGTGTGTCAAGTTGTTCTAGGCATTAATAAGAAATAAACATGAATGAATGAATTAAAATCAATTGAGAAAGTGTATAAGGGTTTAGAACATTATGATGGAAGTATATGACGGTCATCCCCATGCTCTGTTATGTCTCATAAATTGTTGCAGCAATTTTGGGATTGATATCATTTGTTACACAGATTTTTACCATTTGTGAATTGATAAAAATGATCAACAACCCCTCCAAAATACCACTTTAAGACACCAAGACCTTGAGGAACACCGTAGAAAAAGCCATGCTGTGATTTGGTCTCAATAACTTTTGACATTTTGAGATTTCTGCAAGAACTGCATTTTTTTGGCGATTGGATGGCGAACACTTCTGTTCTGGAAACTGCTCAGAAACCACCTTATTGTCATATACCTGGGAAAGCCATCCATCCTGTGAATGCACAAGGTCTCTAGTTTGTGGCTGTAAAGCTTCATGAGGCTGTGATTATCCTAGAGGTCACTACAGGTCATTTTATACAGTAAGGTTAAGTTTAAAAAAATGGTCTTAATATAATAAAATGGCTACTTTTGGGACTAACATCATCACACATGAATACAATTGGGTTCATTGGATCCACAATAGTCTCAGCTTTACAGTGATACCCAATTTATGTAATTCCAAGACTGTTTAGGGACCCCAGTATGTAGAAATATTCAAAAACACAATTTTAGAATACAAATATAATACATAAAATAAAAATAACACATTTATACTGCATTAGAAAAAACTGCATGTGATTATCATAAAGTGGGCATGTCTGTAAAGGGGAGACTCGTGGGTACCCATACAACCCATTTTCATTCAAGGCCATGCCCGTTTTTCCTCGCCAAAATTTAGCCTAACTTTGGAGCGCTGATGATATCAGTAACTTCACTCTAGCTACAAAATTGTGTGAAGGTTTTCAGTCAGATATAACAAATATAATCAATCTATTTCATAAGCAAACATCATGTAGTGTGCTGAACCTTCATCCCAGCAGAGAGGTTGTCACCATTTGTTGTTGTTGTTTTACCAGATCTGTGTGAAGCCTGACATCAAGTGGTGAATGCCGGTAGTGACCTGCTGGTGGTGCTGGATGACATCACCACCTGAGTCCAGCCAGCAGCAGAAGTTCATTACCATCGTGACAAAATGTCCTGGAGACGCCTACTGCACTGTAGCGGGAACTACCACTGAGGCGGTTTTGAGTACTTTGCAAGGTGGTAATATTTATGTCTGTCTGTCTGTGGACAGTTTTTGTCACAACCGTGCAAGATGCAGTCACGACACTTTACCGTCACCCCACT
>CAKALG010010221.1:3985-16764 GCA_916700815.1 Helicolenus hilgendorfi
CTACTTGTTGGAGACCCCTGGTGTGAGCTATATTTTGAATATTTTTCGACAGGGAACTGAACTGAAAGTGAAACCTATCTATACTGTTTTTTTGTCAACGGAGTCTGCTGCTAAGAGATCATAGATAAGTTTCACTTTCAGTTCAGTTCTCCATCAAAAAGGGCTGTCTGGCGGTAAGATAAAGCGGTGAAAGTATTCTAAATATATCATACTCTTAAACGGATATTGATTTTTTTTTTTAGGTGAGCCTTTCATTTACCATAAATTCCGGACTATTAAGCGCACCTGAATATAAGCCGCACCAACTAAATTTAAAAAGAAAAAAAAATTGTACATACATAAGCCGCACTTGTCTATAAGCTGCAGGTGTCCACATTGTAACATGAGATATTTACACAGAAAGATGGTACAAATAAAGTTTTTAAAAAAAAAATTAATTAACGAAATGCTTGTTTTCTGAACAATGCCTGTAACACGGCAGTTACACAGCAGTAACAGGACAGTAAAACGACAGTAAGGTAACATGGCAATAACACTGCTGGTTTGAAAAATAACCAGCCTACTAGCCGTAGACCGTTAGCCTACCAGAAAAGCCACTGATCGCTATGTTCATGTTCCTCCTGCGCACTGAAACCATTGAAGTCGTCTTCTTCAGTGTCGGAGTTGAACAGCCTCAGAATGACTTCATCACACACTTTCTCAGTCTCTCTGTCGTTGTCGCTCTCAGTGTCACTTTCGTCTCGAGGTGAATTTGTGCTGTCCAAAACGAGCAGTGCTTTTTAGCTGGGCCGTTAGCCTGTAAAACTCTATAGATTAGCCGCATCATTGTATAAGCCGCAGGGTTCAAAGCGTGGGAAAAAAGTAGCGGTTTATAGTCCGGAATTTACGGTAGGTGGCTTAAATATGTACCTCATGCAACCTCACTTCAAAACACCCAAACTACCCCTTTAATACTGCATTTTTTAAGTATGCAAACTCTGGACCAAATGAATCTGTTTACCAGAACTATTCTTCACATGCTTGGCTGCATCTGCTTGTTCCTCCCTTGTCTTTAACAACAGAAACCCTTTCCAAATTAATCTCAAGAGTCACATGCTGAGCTCTCTTTTTGCTGCAGTGGTAGCAGAAATGTTTCCTTTTCTCCATGTGCCTACCTGCTTTTACTTTGAGAAGGAAAGTGGCAAAGACAAAGACACAAGGTAAACAATGACCGAGAGGGTAACTGGAATAGATTTAGATTCAGGAGTAGATGGGTTGATCGATGGGATTGCAGCTCTCACTCTGTTGTAAACATGCAGTCACACGTACAGTATAGAGCTCCTGTGAGACAAATGAAAACAGACAAACACTGCACAAAATGAAAAGGTGCCGTGATCAGATGTTGCATGACTGTGCAAGGAAGAAAAGAGGATAATAATAGTGCGTTATCAAAAAGGATCTGAGGAGAGAATCAAACTACACTTTTTCATTTTCATCTACATTTTTACGTAACGGATCTGTGGGAAATCATGCACACCCGAAAAAAGCAAACTGTTGTAGATCAAGGAGAGCTGCTGAAGGGTGAAATATGTGTGACTGTGGCTTTGTGCATATTTGCTACCAGCAAAGTCTTGTATCTGGACCGTATGTAATCCTGGCATGTAATGCCCACTGGTACAGTAACGTGATGCTGTGTGGTGCAACACAGCAGTCAATGTCATCTATTCCACAAAACAGCTTCAGTATAAAAACACACTGCAATCTAATGTATTAGTGAGAGATAAAAATGTAAACAGCTTGCTGTCTGATGCAAATAAAATCAGACAGCACAGAGTGGCAAGGCCTCTCTGTGCAATCAAATGTACAGCTAATATCCAACTATATGATATAATTCATATATGCAAGCAGAGAAATTATTTTGCATTCTTCCAATTAGCTGCATACAATATAATCTTGATTACCCATAATGTTACTTTTGAATAGGGATTTGCCTTTCTCATACTGATTCAATTACCGACCCTAATCTAGATAAAATCATCTATCAACAAACAATGAACACTAGACACAAATCTGCAGCAACACACGGTTTATTGACAACACGATCAAGCATAATAATAACTTTCACTTTCACGACATCAGTAGAAATTGAACATAATCAGCCATGACTTCCCATTGGAACATTTTGTGGATTTGATTCTCGACATAATGTCCTTGGGGACAAAGTATCAGGTTTAAAACAAGCAGGAATTAATCATCATCTCTAGTGAATAATCATTGTTTTGACATTTCGAATTTTTCTAATTATCTGAAGGACTGTATGATGATTAATGAATTGTATAATTAATGTTAATTCATTCATGTTTGTATTTGCCAATTATGTAATGTATGAACTGCATATAGGCCTTTACATATATTCATATAGTTTCAGAACATCAATTAATGTCCATAAAAAGTGTGCATAAACTCTTGCATTGCAGTGAAAAACAAGACATTCAAAACTTTGTGGTCCCATTCTAACAAAAACAAAAATGAAAACAGCATTCATTACTTAAATAAATATTTGAAACACATTGAAACACACATTACGTATTGTACACACACAACACAATTAAAGCAGCATTAAATTACTGTTTTTGGCCGATTGGGCGCAGTGTTGCATTAACAGCTTGTGTTGTACGAGCTCTTAATGCAACACTGACATAGTATCACCTTATGAAGTTTTTTATGGTTACACACAGGATACGAACAGCAGTCTCCTGCGTGAAAGTCCTGTGTTTGTTTGACCCATCCATCCACCCTGACCTCTCATCAACATCTGTTGAGTATGATTAGAAACATATTTGTGATGCGTCAAAAACAAACGTAATCTGGGAGAAAATAAGTTTTCCTCGAAACATAATTGCCAATGCAGTTTCGCTGTATGGAAACGTAATTTTTAGGGTACCAGGCTGGTTCATCAGTACAAGCACCCTGTTGACACACAAGTCATCTTAGTTCTCTAACGCAGTGGATCTTACTGTAATCGGCGGACAAGTGTCGGATAGTGTTGTTAATGTTGGATTCTGTAGCATCTCAGGCCTTAATGCAGTGAGAAGGTCAGCAGTCGGTCATGCACTGCATATTGCTCTGGGAATATGGAATATGAAAGGGAATATCAATACAGGAGCTTAATGTGTAATGGAATATGCAAATTTGGCAGAAAAGGTAAAGGAAGCTTATATTTTTCTGAGTGCTAAATGTGATTGAAAAATTGAAATTGCGAGGGGTAAGATCGCTCCGGCAAATAGGAGAAAAGAGGCACAGCCCAACTTTTTATAACTAGGTCAACACTTTTCTTCCAAACCCATGATAACAACTACACGACTGAGATATAGATAGAGCTGACTTTGTTCCTCTTTTTACTTTCTACACTTTCACTCTTGTTACTTGGCACAGATGCAAGTGTCTAGATCGCAGTCTTATCTCTCTTTTGAACCATTTTCTTCTGTCATATTGATGACGTCTGCGCTCGCTGTTCTAACTGCTTCAAGCAGAACAAGTGGACACCAAATGATGTTTAATATGCTCACTTAAGCAAGATTTAAACTAATAGCAGTTGACGGAGCTTGTGTTTGTGTGTATCAGTGCTACAAGCTGTCATCAACACTCGTCCTCACCCATCAAGATGCCCACAGAAGCCTCCTAATTACTTGCAAAATCCCATTTACACTTTGCTCTCCCTGTTCCCGAGCACCGCTCTTCTGTGGCCAACGCTGACAATGATGTGCTGTGTATGGCCACAGCAGACCCTGGATTAATTACGCAGACGTAGGAGTCATCACTTCACAACTTCTAATTAACAGCAGATAAAAGGAGTGAGGAGGAGAAAGGGATGACAGCAGGACAGGATTTGGCATTAAACCGAAAGGATTTTCATTATAAGGGAGAGTGAGCACTGAGAACGGAGCACCGATTCAGTTAGCGCCATTGTCTTCAGGGTTAATTCTCAGAGACACGAACACGAACGATATCAAGCTGAGGCAACCGGTTGTCTCAGATATTACATAAGGTACACAGATGCTCCACAAGATCACGCATGCAAAAGGTTTACCACTCTATCAAGCAAAGTGTCCCTTTGCAAGAAATACCAAAGGGGTTCTTCTAAGAAATATCCACCTCTGAACTAAGACGGTATATGTTTTCCGCAATACTGTTTCAAGCCCCCGAATTGGCTCATTTTGCTCGTTTGCATCCGCCCCTCTAGCCATGGTAATCTCCACCACACTGAGAGCAAATACGAGCAGCTGAAAGAGACAACACTGGAGGTTTTTCTTCTTCAAAGTGAAACAGTATAGCTGATTCACAGCTCCTCCAGTCCACTGGGCACAAGCGGGACTTCAGGAGCAGGTGTCTGATGATCTATGCATCCTTCTCAATTATAGATGTGGTGTTACGCAACAGAAGCTGCTTCTACTGTACTGGGGACAGCAGAAGAAAGCCTAAAATATGCTTGCACAGAGAAGCCTGGCCACTTGGGTAGAACACTAGAAATGTTCAGCTCAAACAGTGTTTTTGAAGCACAGTGGGAAAATTATTCAGGGACTGGTTGGAGTCAGAAATCCCTATGATTTGGGTGCCAATACACTGGTAACCTTTCTGACTGTGTTTTTAAAGACACTTCCACCTTATAAATGTTTTCCTGTTAAATTCCTACAGAATAATATGCTCGGTACTTCACTGATCTATACTTAATTTGTTTTGAATCCGGATGACCCCAAAAGCCACCGTCGTAAATATATCTTGCACTCAACTGTGTGCTTGTTCCTTTCATCGCTGACTTTCCAGTCCCTTTGTGCTCGACTGAGACTGAGAGCTAACTCAGTTCAGTATTCATACTCCTGCAGACGCGATGCCTCAGTTCCTTCAGTGATGGGTAAAACTCCACCGTTATTGAATCATCCCGTTCGGGAAACATGTCAGATGCCAGCAGCATATGGTCATATAACCCATTTACTTAAAATATTAAATATATCATGATGCTCAAGTCCTCTGGGTATATCCTTCTTTTTTGTATATTACATCATTACATATTACATCATTAAAACATGTAGTAGTGTTTTAAAAATGTATGCATAAAGAACATTATAGAGATGCAACCATGCTACGTAATGAATTGTTTACCTAAATACTGTACTGTTGTTGTCTCCATCTCTGTTTGCTTTGTGGATGACTGTGCATGTGAACAACAAATTTGAGTGCAATACCGACTCTGTCTACATACAGTACAGAGGTGATCTTGCACCCTTGACTGAACATCAGCATGTATGGCAAGACTTGTGCCTGTTCTGTGCGTACTGTCGCTTGGCTTGAATGAGGGCTACAG
The DNA here is from genome assembly GCA_916700815.1 of Helicolenus hilgendorfi. Classification (NCBI taxonomy): domain Eukaryota; kingdom Metazoa; phylum Chordata; class Actinopteri; order Perciformes; family Sebastidae; genus Helicolenus; species Helicolenus hilgendorfi. The sequence goes on from CAKALG010010221.1 coordinate 9,327, forward strand.
ATGTGGTGGATACACACTTGAAATTATGTTTTAAATTGACAAACATCATATGTCTGTTTCATGCCACAATTCAAACTGGATCAAAACATTGCATCTGAAATAAGGTCCCATGGGGTCCGACCGGAAGGGGCAGGACTTCTCTCTATAGATCATCGATCTGGGACTTCTATTTGAGCTTGTGATTGACTACATTTCCCAGAGTGCATAGTGTATTGATTTCACCTTGTGAGTCTGTGTGTCATGATAGCAAAATGTGGACATGGAGAAACCTACCGTAGCGTAAACTATACTACAGAAGTGATTTTGAGTAATTTGTCATGTGTTTGTATTTTAGTCCATCAGTGGACAGATGTTTTTTACCGCGCAAGATGAAGTCATGAAACTTTACAGATGTTTAGCTGAGATCAAAATGAAGGTTTAGTTCGAAGATGTGTGTGGTCTGAAGGGCGCTGGAAGTTTGGGGGTAGGCCCCTGGGCTGATGTGACATCGCGGCGGTGTGATCCCAGTTTGTTTTGTTTTTGTATTCTGAACATTCCCATTACCTATTTTGTATTTTTTTCTGTTTACCTCTGCTCTTGGGATGGGGGGGATACATGATGTATGAGTGTTTGTGTTGTGTTAAAAATTGCAAAATCTAATTGACAAAAAAAAAAAGAGCAAGAGAGCAACAGTGATAGCAGAACAGCATCTCTTCTATATGAGAAAACGTGTGAGCTGTACCCATCACTCACAATGCAACTTCTTGTGGCTGCATTGCATTCTGGTCTATTAAGACTTTTTTGTTGATGGAGATGCTGGTATGTTTAACTGATTCATTTTTGGACACTGGTGCAATTTAAATGGAGATTCTAAGAAAAAACTGTTGTTCTTTGACTTTGATTAGTTTGAGACCAAGCCTGTATGCAAGCTGGATTTATCCTTAAGCTGCTGCGTGTATCTGCATAACTATTCTCGTCTTTCTCCTCAGCTCCAGCTGAGTCGAAAGGTGTCATTATCAGCGTCAGCCACAGTCGGCACCTACCTTGCCCATCCCTTCCAGCTGTCCTGTTACTGCCAGCAGTGAATGTGTACATGCGTACATAGGCTCTCTCCAACCTGCTCCACTGTAGCATCTCACCATACCCAAAACCCTGAGCTCGAAATAGAATCCAACCTCATTTCATGCCTCGTGAAGCTCTAAATTTGCACCAGAGGGGACGCTACATTTGTGATAGATAGTGCGAGTAAATTAGGAAAAGAACAAAGTCTGTTTGTCAGACAAAAATTGGTGGGACTTCACAAACCTAAAGGAACAACTTCTCTGGCAAAGGAAAGGCCTAATCTTAGAGACCCCCACTTCTGTCTATGAGGATCTGAAGTAAAACAAGCTTTTCAGTCAGAATTTGTCCATGGACTTTAATGCCAGCTCTCCTTTTAGGGTAATGTTATCTTCAAAAGGACTTGCTATAAGCACATACTTTACTTCACTTTTGGATACCACAAGAATCAAAGGTTTTGCTCGTGGAAGAAAAATTTAATTAAGAAAGGGTAGAAAAACATTTTCAGGTTTTTCCCTTATAGGCTATTCCATGGTTACAATCTTTTTCATATTTCTCCTGCATGTCTGAGAGAAAACTCTTCTTTTGAAGCACCTATACGAGTCTTTATAACCGGCACTACATACTGTATGTACTGTACATACATATTTTTTATTCAATAAATGCATAAAACTAACATAAGCAATTAAAAGGGGAAATAAATGAAGATAAACAAGATAAAAAATCCCCAAAACCATTAAATTCAAGCTGATTTCAAGTGGTATCGTTTTAGCTAAAACTGTGTCTTGTGTCCTTAGGAATCTTCATGCAAAGGGGAAAGTGCTGACACTCTCAGTTTAAAAAGAGTTTTATTCCTTCCACTTTCCCCTCATGTAGAAAGACTTCCCTTGTATCTCTAAGTAGATAACCTGCAGCAGTGAAATCAAATTCAATTTCTGTTCGGGCAAAATTCTAATCGGTCTGCAAAGAGGATTCATTAATGTTTTATTAATCATGACGTGGATGGTTTTTACAAGATGACTTTTTGTTCAAATCCAGCATGTAATCCTCCACGGTGGATGGACATAAATGAGATAATATGTCAGAATTTCTGCAGCAATGATGGTACCACTGCTCTGCTGCTTTATATCAAAACTGATTAGGAAAAGTGCAGAGTCTTTGCTTTAAGTTGATTGAACCTAGAAAGTACAAATCTTACACTATAGGTTTCAATTTCCCATGCCAACTAACACAGGACTTTACCCCAAGAGGCCGCTATTCGTGCCCCATGTGAAACAGTTTCAGGCAAACCATGATGTCTTTTTACTAAACTTAACCCAGTAGTTTTGTTGCATTTTCTCTCTTATTTACAACATTAACTGTGTGTTTATAACTGTTTAAAACTGTTTAAAACTGCGACCGTAAACCGGGAGAAAATAACGCAACGTAACGTAACGTCGAAACGTAATTAAGAATGCAGTTTAGTTGTGTGGGAACGTCATTTTGTGGGAGACAGAGTTGGTGATTGTAGTTGTTATTTGTCTCATTTTGTCAGTATAACCGGTTATAACACATTAGTTAAGGTTGTAAGGACTATAGCTGTTGGTAGTTGTTGTTGGTTTTGTTTAAATATGCCAATTTGTAATTATATCGGTTATTGTTGTTTGTTTGATTAAACTAAGACAGCAGATATGTGCTCACGTCAGTTGTGACTTGTTGCAGTTGTCACATATCCTGCAGCCTGATGGAGACACCAGTGTCAGTGCGGCCAGGCATGGCAGAGGCAGTCTCCTTTTATCATTGAGCACCTGGGATTGGTGTGAAGCCAGGCGTTGGATGTATCATTTTTATAAGATTATTTGTCTACATAAAAATTGTATCAATAAGATATTTAAAGACAAAATTAGTGAAAAGTGTTTATTTTTATGATATATAGATATCGTAGCTCAATTTATCCTCTCCAATAACCTTTCTCCAGTATCCAGTGACCTTTTCTTTGATACAGACATCAATCCCTCCATCTACAGCCATGTTCAAAGTGGAGTGAGAGTGTTTTTCTCTAGGTAGTGTGCATCTTCACTGAGAATATCACCATTTTGGCTGTATTTGTGTGTTTATCAATCTTTTACAGTGGATAGAGAGAGAGAAGAGACAAGAATCAGGTACATAGTAGCTGAGCACATACGGGTCCAAACATGCTAAACACAGCCTGAATACAGGGCTGTAGTATCCTGGGATAAAAGGGACAACCTGCAATATAATTCACTTAGATCTACTACATCAATGCTGCTTTAAGTGACTGTCAGGCAGGTTTGATAAATGAGGAAGGTTTTCATGTTGCATTTAGTTCTGTTGCACATGTAGTTATGTTAAGAGGGCTATTAAAGCATCCTGCCTGTGTGTGATGTCTCATATTCAGTTTATGGAGATGATCCATTAAGTCACACAACCATGTTTCATCCTCAGCCTGAGTCATCCCTTACTACTAGCTCCACAGTCCCTCTCACTCTGCTCACTGCTGTGATAAAGCACATGTGCCAATTTGGAAAGGTTGGTGGCAACTGAATCAAACAGGCATCTCTTTGCACTCTACTGAGAAGTGCTCAGCCTCCCACCTCTCTTGAAATTGGCTGCCTTCAGCATCAGCCCCCCACTCTTCAGCCATTAGCCATCGTTTTCTAGTTGCTGAGTAGTCCGGTCGTGTGTGTTGGAGAAGGTTGTGGGCTGATTCTGTTCGGCAACTACTGCAGTTTGTCTATTAGGAACTGACAACTGTGTGGATTTGGAACATGGAATATTTTAATTTGACTACAGGTTTGGTTTGCTACAAACAGAAACAAACTGAACGAACCCAACATTTCCTGAATGGTAAAACACAACACCAATTATTAGAGAAGTGACATTTCACCTGATGGCCACGCACGCAGGAAAATGTCTGATGCAACAGTGCAACTCATCACGAAATCGCAGTACGACTGCTGTCAACAAAGCGCTATTTTAGGGGACAGATTACACTGTACAACTCAAGTAGTGGCTGCTTTTTCAGGGTGAACATTTCATTCTCAGCATGGTAGTGGTGTTTTGGAATTAATCCCATCATTTATCTCACTTAACGTGAAGTGGACACTTAAAACACAACCACTCTAACAAGCAATACTTGCAATTATGTTTGTTCCATAACAGCTATTACATAATCAGGCAATTACATGGTAGATAATGAGTTTCTTGAATCAGTTTGAAACACAGCTCTTAGGAAGGTGTATAAATTACCTGCACATAAAAAAGATGATTTTAGACAGAGGTTTAGATAAACTACACAAATTAAACTACATGACAAATCCATTTATTACTGTTCACATCAATAGCTAATCAGATGCTCCTTGAAGGCCAACTTGGCTTTAAAGAAAAACGTCTCAATATGCAGCTCTTTTAATTACAGTTCAGTGTATAAAAATATAAAGCACTTATGTCTGTCAAAGGACATATACAATAGTGTAAGTGTATTTAACTAAAGTTGCTTTGGCAGCCAGAGGGCCCCGCAGATGGCAGAATAAAGTATATTTCATCACATTTAAATAAATATTCATCTCTAATTCTCACAAAAAATATATTTATTTCAGTCATCGTTGAGTCATAGTCACCACAGCCCCCCATATTTAATCAGGCCAAAGAGGAATATTCCACTTCACTTTTTACTGTTCCTTCCCTCGTGACAACACCAGTTACAAAAGAAGTAAGGACACATTCAGATCAGAGCAGCAGCTGTCTTGTGAAGTCTGCAGTGTTCAGATGTTAGGTATAGGCCTATAAATTTTAAAGTAGCCTTGCAGCTGTTTAATATTGCAGCCTCTCATATGAAATTTACAAAATCTTCCGCCAGCTACCAGCCAAGGGTCATCAACCAGAAAATCCTACTGAATGTATTCACATCAGAGCAGCAACAACAGACAAATGAACAGGAGACTGGCAGTTAAGACGGTGTCGTTCCGACACCATTATACAGCAAGATAGAGACAGATGAAGGCACAGAGCAAGTGAAGCAAGACTGTAATCCATCAACAGCAGAGATGATGCAAAGACAGGAAATTACAGAGGAAAATAAAAGCTGTGTTGACAACATTTTTTTCTCCAAAGATTGAACCGCTCCGAGCAACATTCCCACTGTCTGGCTCCGAGCTCAACAAGCTCCAAGTGATGTAAACATTAGCTCCTCTGTCTGCAGCAATCATCAGCAACACTGATGCTTTAGCAATTAATTCTCAAAGTGTGCAAATTTAGATTCAGTGGAAATGATGATGAAGGTGTGCAACATCTTGGTGACACCATCTGTATATCATTGTTTTCTTCTTCAGACAAGCTCTCTTCTTGTTCTGTGCATCCCACACACTACATGGCACACCAGCCCTTGCACTTTGCTTTAAATGGACAGTTTGGGTGTTTTAAAGCAAAACAATACAGAGCTGTCAACGGGGACTGCAGAAAAACGTATTTTAGCCACCTAAAATAAAGGCTCACCTAAAAATATCGACATCTGTTCAAGTTTACACTACATTTAGAATATTTTACGGCGGCGAACTGAACTGAAATTGAAACGTATGTATACTGTTTCTGTCAGCTAACACTGCTAGCTTTGAAGAGAGCATAGATAAGTTTCACTTTCAGTTCAGTTCCCCATCAGAAAGGGCTTCCTGACAGAAAGATAAAGCAGTGAAAATATTCCGCCCCCGACCAAAGCAGTATATTACTTTGCTGCGGTGTCGGTGCTCCTGTCTGTTTCTCCAAACTGGGGGCACACCGACACCATCTACCGTAAGTAACACACCTACTATGGATAATACCTCATACGACCCCACTTCAAAACACCCAAACTATCCCTTTAACACCAAAATCAGGATAATGTAAAGGATGAAAGGATGGATAGAATGAAGTTGAATTGTGGGATTCAAGGGGGACACATCACACTGCCTTAAATTCAGGGTGCCTAAAAATGTCCAAATGTGCATCTGGTCGGTAAAACAATGCAATAAGGTGATTTCCATCATCCTGTGAACTCACAGTACCAATGTGAAATCTGCAAATGCTTTTAGGTTAGTACTACATGTTATAGTCTACTTTCACATGCAGTTCCCAGTCCTCTAACTCCATCCACCCACATAAAGTGCCTAACCATGGCAGTAAGAGCACACCATCGAACTACACCTCCAAAAAACTAACAGCACTTTTATATTAAATCACTGTCATCAAAATTCTGAAATCCAATGGGTGTCTGTGTCAGGCTTCACAAGGACTAACAGCCTGGTTGTGTGGGCCAACAGTGCACTACTTATTGGCCACTACATGTAGGGGAGAACGGAGTTGGTTGTCACATTCATTAGATCTCGGTCCCTAGAAGGCGCCGTTAAAAGATATTGATACTAAAATTTTCTGAATTGGGGTCAGCGGTCACCTGCAGTGTGTTTTCAGGAGTAAGACACTTGACATTGAGGTGAGAGGACTTTTAGTGCTTTTTGTGTCAAAATGTAAATATCCAGCTCTTCTGTGTTTCTCTTCCTGGCTTTAACACAATGGGTTTATAATAAAACAATTATTACCTTTAAAAGGTATGAAGGGAGAGCTCTTCGCTAGGCTACAACATGTTGTTGTGAGCTTAAGCTGGGCATACACTGTACGATTTTAAAAATGTTGTTGTGTAACTCCTACTGTACGAGTACATTGTTCGCGATGTAAAGGCAAAGCTCACAATGTATGTGCTCACACTGTACGTGTAAAAGAGAAGAAAAAAACACACAGCCCAACTGGCCCATTGGCTTTGGTTCTGGCTGTTGACAGCCGTCAATAAAGATTGTTTTGAAAGCTCAGAGGCTGGTAAAGTTTGTTTGCTAGCAGATGCCTGTACCAGTCACAATGCTGACAAGGCAGAAACGTGCTGCCTTGATCATCTGTGCCATCCTGTCTGCTGGTGTGGGGGCGTATATGGACTCGCAGGTGGTTTGTCCATTTTGCTGAGAGAATTGGAAGTAAACTAAGCACAAGACATATTTGACAATCTATATCTTTTGAGCAGAATAAGCTTAAGGAGAGTAATTAAGCTTTCATAAAGGGAATCTATTAAGGATACCGTTTTTGAGGGATTCAATTTAAAGTAAAAAAGTGTGATGACCAACCCTGTTCTCCCCAGTATAGTCACAGAGATGAACAGCTCCATACATGCAAAACGGGACTCACTCTTGTAGCTTGCATTCCAAGGCTGATATCCATAATAGCCAGTGATGCGCAATATCCTCTCCTCTATGGACGCACTGTTGATGTCCTCCACTGAACGCGAGGACTTTAGGTCCTCTTTGATGGCCTCGTCCACCACCAGGTACTTGAGCTGTCTGAGCTGGGGGCTGATGTCCGAAAGCCTTCTGGGGCTCACGTC
>CAKALG010010247.1:0-14969 GCA_916700815.1 Helicolenus hilgendorfi
CGGCACCAGGTAGACCCCTGATGCCACGCAGCAAAAGCTGGAGAGGCCAGACACACAGCCACCCGACATTAAAGATAAAAGTAAGCGCGCTACACATATTGACCGTTATCTTTTCTTGTAAAATGTGCGGTGTAATCAGTAACATTGGTGTTGTCACAAGTTTTTCTAACCGGTGAGAGAATTTCCTAACCGTCTCGTCCCTACATCAGGGTTAAACTGCTACAGAGAGGTAACTTATACTTTTTGACTGAATCCTTAAAAGCTTTTTTCAAGTATGAAGCAAAATAGTGCAAAAGTGTCAAAAAAAAGTCTTTAAAAGGATGGGGACTTTACTGTTGTCTGAGGGATGATTTTATTGTGAAGACAGTTTCAGTAGTCATATAAATGGAACTAAGGTCGAGAGGTTTTCCTGAGACTTCAAATCCTTAAAAAAGGTAGGAAGTTCAATGGTCTGGAAAGTGAAAGAAAAAAACAGATCATGACTGTAATTATATAAAAGAATCATAATTGACTGAATTTGCTGACAGTTATTGATCATCAAAAAATGTTGTGAAAATGTGTTCAAGGAAAAATAAGTCCTTTAAAACCTTCCTTGAAGAGTGCTCAGTTGTATTTAAGAAAGCCAGCCAGGAAGACAGCACATCTCTCCCTGACCTTGTCACCTCCTGCAGCTTCTGATAATGGCTGCTCTGTGATCAGTTCCCCTGTGTAAAGACATCTTTGCACCTCCCCAGTGGTTGGCTTTACATCTGTCCCAGTTCAGCTCTGAGCGGTGTGAGAAGACGGTGAAAAGAAAATCCACCTTCAAAGACAATTTACTGTGACTGACAGTTGGAGTTTCATAGGTGGGCTACTTGACTTTTCTTTGTCTCTTCAGCCACGGTGGGGTTTTTTATTCATTCTGCTCTTTGTTTCAAACTGCTGTTACTGAAGCAAGGAAGTGTGTTGTGTGAGCTCCCATCATTAAATCCTGATGTTAAAGCCCCAAACCACAGCCACACAAGTGAAGAATGGAGCTGAAAATGTTGGCTCTTCATTCTTCCCTCTGGGCCCTTTGACCTACTGTTCACATCCCAAGTGTGATTTTTAACTGTCTAAAATGTGGTGAAGTGTGTTCCCATTTACAGCTAAGCTCCGATAAACAATCATATCGATCACTCAGCATTTGTACCCGGGCGACAGGTCGAGAGAGATGATTCACCCACCCTGAGAGAAGATGGGAAAAACATACAGTATATTCATGCCCACGTGTGTTTCTGTTTGTGCACAGTATGCTGCTGTGAGTATACGCCTAATCAGGATGAAATGCAACAGCACAAAGTTGCACAAAGAAGGAATACATATATGCGGCACAAAGCTACAGTAAGTGGTGAGCAAGTTAAATGTTTAATATGGACATGGTTCATTAATGCAAGATCAGATATTAACCAGTGAAGGAAGGTGTCTGACCATTGATTATAGCTCTAATTACAGGCAGAAACAGGGAGATAAGAAGCATAGAAGGAAGGAAAAAGAGAGGGAGAAAGAAGTGGAAAACATCAAGGAACATGATAAAACAGTGGTAGAAAGATGTAAACACTTCAAACTCAACTACAAAGAGACACGAGTCCCTGACTCCTCCATCATTGGCATGGTAACAATAATCTGATAGCATCGTGTTGATCTCTCTAAGAGAGTTTTCCTTTAACTCAGAAATTATATTTAGCTATAGCACCTGTTAAAATAACAGGATTTCAGGACACGTCAGCAGGATGAACTAAAAGTGCTGCATTTAATGAGTAAGATAGAAATGTGAAGATGACCGAGATTCATTGGATACAGACATTCTACCCCCCTCCACACCTTGAAATCATTCTTTATTAGCGTTAATAAAAGACTTCATTTAAAATCGCTTGTCAAGCTCAAGGACAACAGCTAAAACTAAACGTTAACCCGGGGGACGCTCGCAAACATCTGAACGGGTAGTATCTGCTCTAAAACCGAGCCAAAGTACATTCATCAACACGCTGGCAGGGAGCCGATACCGTGGTGAAGCGCATTTATATTGCATCAACAATTTTCAATTCAATTTGGCACCAATAAAAAACATATTTTCTTGGGCATGGATTCAAAGCCTTCACTGCCAAACAAAAAGCAGCAATTAGAGAAATGGGCACCTTAAAGGAAGATGAAAGTGCATGAAATCCCCCGCTTACCAATTAAAGCATTCATATCTCCTATGGGTGAAGTATTCTCGGTCTGGTCAGGCTTTTCAATAACCAATAACATAAAGCATGGGAAAATGTGAGGTTTATATGTAAACCCTTTAAAATCTTCAATTCCTAATTATTTTTGCTGATCGTTAAACACATAATATTAAAGGAATACTTCACCCACACAATGACCATTTGTATATCAATTACTCACTGCGTGCTACCTTGAATTCAAGAAGAAAATAGTTTTTCTCGCATTCCTCCACGACAAACGAAGAAGTAAAAGACTTCGAAAAGTGTGATTGAAGGAAATTGAGGCCGCGTTTAACAACAGCAAAACTATATCAAAACATCTGTTTACAAACTCTCCCATGGTCGTGTCTAGAAGGTCACCCGCAAATGGCGAAATCTGGCAAAAACTTGCAAAAGCTCTCGCTACCCGATGACCTATCCTAATCTTAACTATTCGAGATCAATACCTAACCTGAACCATCTCGCAAGAGTTTTCCAACGCATGGGTTACCCTCTAGACCCGACCCTCTCACACAACTTGTGCAGTATAATCCATGTCTCTTTTATCCAGTTGCTCTCTACTATGGATGCACAGCAGTCCGAAGTGTTTTGAATAGTAAGATTTTAGCGAAAATGCATGTTTTGACTGGATAAATGAGACTTGGATTATACTGCAAGTTGTGTCAGAGTTTGTAAACGGATGTTTTGATATAGTTTTGCTGTTCTGCCCACATTTACTTCAATTCATCAAGACTTTTCTCCGTTTTTAATTCTTAGTTCATCGTGAAGGCATGCAAGAAAGACTGTTTATATGTATGTATACAAAGTATTCCGTTAAGGGTATACTGCGTTGTATAGGCTATCGCGCAAACTTAGTCTAGCAGTGTAGCTGCTTTGTCTCGATGAATTCTCAACACAAAAGAGCAATATGTTATGAAATCAGTCTAATGTGCTCCATCAGCTGAAGCATCTATTTTAATGTACTACTAATAATGTTAATGTATATTTACACTACTATGGTGTTGTCCATTATCTCCATATACTCACAAATCAACAGTTTTGTTGATTTGTTCAGTGTAATTTCCAGCTGGGATTTCATTGTAGCTGGACTGTCTTTGGACATGCATACTGTAGGATTTATCCATCTCTCACACATCAGTGTATTCCCATCGAGAGCACTTTAGGAGTCCAGGCTGTGCAAAGAGAAAATGGAGTGAATGATGCAACTAATGCTGTGAATGGATGAGCTGCATGTGTACCTCTGCTCTTGGTGCACACCAACCCATTGTTCATGTCGGTACCTCCCCAATGACATGGTTGCTATAACACATGGGGAGATACACTGTTCATACAAATCCATACCACATCCTGTATGAATAAGCCCTGGGCCAAAGGAGCCTCATATCATAAAGTATACAGACCTCAGTGGACCAGACAAGAAACAAGCACCAGCTTCACTCATTCTGGTCTATAGGATCGTATGAGAAAGATTTCCAGGTAAGGAAGTGCACCGACAACCAATACAGACAATTTTCACACTGCTTTGTGTGCAAAGGCCTCACTTTTCAAAAATCCTATGTTGTCTTTCTCACTGTCCAGCCACAATAATCCAGATTAGAGAAGAGGGGAGTTGATACACCCATCTGAGTGACCTTCAATTTACCGTGCGCTCAAAGCAATAAGCTTAACAAGTGCTTTATGAACTTTTTTTGTACTTCTATCTTTGTAACTTTAAGATATATATGTTTTTTTTTTGTTTCTGATGTGATTATAGTGCATGGGGTGTGGCACCTGGCTATGGCAACTCCATTATTATACAGATTTTAAATCCTTTTCAAATAATGATCCAATGAGAACTGAACACATGCTCCATTTCGATTCTGATGAGGACACAGGTACCGACACATGAAGGCTGCAAATCAATCAGTGTGCTCCAGCCCTCTTTTTTCATTTGGAAGTTTGCTGTCATCAAACTGAGAAGCACCTGATTCAGCTGCATACTGCTGGAAGATGCACAGAGAACCCTGTTTCAAATAGAGGTTATGTTACCATTACCCAATGCCAATTTGTTATTTGTGAGATTGATTTAAAAGTAATTGGTACTAATGATCCAGATTAAATGCAGGGGACATAGATTGATTTATGTGATTAGCATTTGATACCCTGCCTAAATATCTTGATACCAATACTGAAACGATACCACAGCAAAAACTTAAATCAGGAAAAGTAAAATATATATATATATATAATAGATGACAAAACATGGAGCTTAAAATCCTTTTTTTTATTAATTAAAAATCTTCAAAACTCTTAAAGTACCAGTGCTAATAAAATGGGGTATCGCACCGTTTTTAATAGCAGGATATCCCAATACCTTTCTAGTATCGGTATACCGTGCTGCACTAGTTTATATGCTCATGCTAAACCAACACCTTGGCTTTCATTGACAATTTTGCATGCTTAACAAACTTAAATATAGAAATAGGATCAACTATGTTTACTTCGTTTGCCTGGTGCAGATATTTAAGGCATATCCAATCCAGTTTGCAAGATGCGTTCAACAGGAACATTCAGTCTGATACACTGAAGAAAAATGTACCATATTGGCATAAATTTGAGACAAAGATAAAGCGAGTATATGTACAACAGAGAGATGGAGAGAGGGAGGGCGCAGTGTTAGAATGAAAGACAGATACAAACTGCTGAATGTGTTATGATGTCTAGTCCATGACCTCGCTTTTTCAAGTAAGGTTTCCAGAAATATCTATTTGGGCCTGTATGATGAGCAGCTTTAAGTCTACCAAATGCATAATGTGCTTATGTTTCATATCTAAAATAGTTCCATATGCTAGTTACATAATTCACTACTAGAGACAGTGTAAATAAAACTGTAATTCTCTGATGCTTTGCACCCTGAACACCTCCTGCCTTTGTCCTTACAAATCTACACTCTCCATTTCTTTCATCCACCCTCATTCCTCCCTGCGTTCCCTCCTTCCTTCCTCTGCGGCCCACTTCTGCATAGAGGGAATGGCAGCAGCAGCTTCAATAATTCACTTCCCCTCAGAACAGGTTGTGTTTGCATTGCAGGGCGCTGCAGGCGAGAATAGAGAGGACGAGGAAGAAAGATTAAAAAACAAGGAAGAATGAAGAATGAAGTCGAAATGGGTGAAGACTTTGAATAGAAAGACAGAATGAAAGTAAAAGTAGAAATACAGCAGAGGGGAACGCCCGTTGAGAGTAATCATGATGTGGAAAAGCAAAAAAAGAGACAGAAGACCAGAGGGAAATTGTTTTAGAGGAAGCTCTTTCTTGTCTCGTGTGTGTGTCCTGAAAGGTGAGAAAGAGTAAGATAATGAAAGAGAGACGAGGAATATGTGAAAGGCTCCTCAAGCAGAAAGGGAAAAGGGAAGAGATGGGGATGGTTAGACTCTGATAAAAGAGAAAGCATGAGTAAACCAGCACCTATCACTGACACATTTTTCCCTCTGGTACCTGTAAATAGGCTTACCTCACAACTATGAACTATAAGTATCAGAAGTCTCTGCAAGCTCTATTAGATCCACAGCGGTGTGTTCAAAGAACTTCAATTAAACGTTTAATCCTTTAGCTCGGCTTGGTGCTGTGGCTAAGGAAAAACTACTACTACTAACTCAAAACATATAGTGTAGTTTTACTGTTGTGGTGTGTTTAGCTCTGATCTCAAACGCATTGCGTAATGGAATAACATGAGATTTAATGAGCTTTATATGGTAATAATGTACAACATGGCGACTGCGATCTATATGACAGCGGTGGTGGTCAGAGGAATAAATTCTCAGAAATGTTGTGTGCTTTATTTTAGTACCTTTTAGGCTTCGAGGTCAAAAACATACATTTAGGAAAAGTCGTGGGCAGAAAGGCTTGTAGAGTTATTTGAATTATGAAAACCCAAACGGTCTGTCAGACCTGGTCCTAGGTCTTAGTGCTGACTGAATATCTTTAGGGTTTTGGACAGCGTTTTTCATGAATTCTTTCCTGCTTTGGTGTTCGGCTACATTGCGGCAAAAAATATTAATAAGTCTATCAAGCTCAGCTGAAGTTTGTTACAGGAAAGGAAACCAGATTTGTTTCATTGCCAAAGATTTGATTGAAGTTCTCTTGTACCTGGGCAAAAGCAAATAAAGTTTCCCACTTTGTCTCTCTCTCTCTCCCACACTGACTCTTTTCTCATTTGCTGAGCCCCATGTTGGTCTAGCTCTCCGTCTCTAGGGAGGCCTTTCTTCTTTTAGCTGCTCCGTATCTGGCCCTGCCCTTTCCAATGTCACTCTGGCTGTGCCTCTCTCTGTTTTTTAATATGAGTCTTTCGACGTGTCCCTTTTCTCCTCTTTCGCAAGCCAGATCCAAGTCATTTCAATGAATGTCAAATTCAGTAATAATTCATCAGCTTCAGCGGAAAGGTGTTGTTGTTGACAAGTAAATGAGGTGATGAATTTCAGAGAAACAGTGATTATGTCAAGTCAGTTTCACACACATAAAATGATGTGATTTCTTTCTAGATCACTTCAAATCCTCAAATTCTCCTCTTAAAACACGTACAACACTGTTGCTTCTGTCTGCATTATCGATGTATGGCCATGAGATCAGCTGACGTATCAGAATTTTGCAGAGTGTATCTCTGGTTTCTTTGGATGAAAGTGTGAAATTTACCTGATACATTACTTTGCTTAACAACACCTCCACATCAGATGAAGATGGAGAAATTATTTTCTATGTGGGATATGGTGTCCTTACTGAGCCACAGGCACCACAGTGATCGAGATAGAAATAATATTCTCATATATGCACCTGGAAATAGCAGCTCTCATTTGTTTTTTTTCCTGTCCTTGCTGAGCGCATTTCCACAAGCTTAATACAGTGCAAGCTCCTTTTTACATTTTCACAAATTGATACTTGATTCGTCTCTCCATCTCATGAGATTTTGATTAGAAAAGACTTCCATCAATAGACTGACTGCACAGTACACCACTCACACATTTACTGTAGTACTCCACAGATTTAGCATCATGATGGACAGTTTTTTTTTTGTTTTTAAGTATCAAAATCGATGCAACAGAACCAGAGATATCTTATTTTTTTGTTTCCACGCCTTAACCTGCCGCCTACATCACAATGCAACTCCACCACCAGCACTCAGAGACCCGGGTGTGTTATTGTAGTGGCTAATGTCGCCTCAAGCCGCTGGCCTCAAGCAGAGATGAGGAGTGGGCTACAGAGGTCTGGTAAGCTCACCGCTTTCTAACCACAGATCACATCAACAACACCCACAGATTTATTTTTTTCCATTTTGAAACTTATAGTCTTCAGCCCCAGCCCACGCTGCCTCAAGTGACGCGGCTCCCCCTGGAGCCACAAACATCTTTTTACAGTAAAACTTGTTTTCACAAATGCAGTAGTACTCCACAAGATCTGTAAACAGACTTTGCTGTGTAAAATCAGTTTCATTTGCAAAAAATAGTTAGCAAGTGAAAAGAGAAGTTGAAATGGTAGTAGATGGAGTATAAACAAAACCAAACCTACTGAAAAAAGAGACCAAGCCTAAAACATCAATTCCAGGATTACTATGTCCATTTATCAGGGCTGTCAATTGATTAAAACATTGAATCGTTATAAATCTCAAGTTAATCGCATGTTTTTTATCTGTATAAAATGTAACTTAAAGGAAGATTTGTCAAGTATTTAATACTCTTATCAACATGGGAGTGGACAAACATGCATATATTTATTATTGGGAATCAACTACCAACACAAAACAATGAAATACTGTGCAGAAACCTTCACAGGTACTGCATTTAGCATAAAAAATATGCTCAAATCATAACATGGCAAACTCAAGCCTAACAGGCAACAACAGCTGTCAGTGTGCTGACTTGACTATGACTTGCCCCAAACTGCATGTTATTATCATAAAGTGGGCATGTCTGTAAAGGGGAGACTCGTGGGTACCCATAGAACCCATTTTCATTCACATATCTTGAGGTCAGAGGTCAAGGGACCCCTTTGAAAATGGCCATGACCGCTTTTCCTTCCTTCCTCCGTTTTCCAAAATTGAGTGTAAGTCTGGAGCATTATTTAGGCTCCTTTGTGACAAGCTAGTATGACATGGTTGGTACCATGGCTTTCTTATTCCTTATTGTAACAATATGCAGTTTTATATAACTATTATTATAAAAAAAAACATAATAGTTTAAAATCCATTCAAATTAACTCAATTGGAACATGATGGGTGGTGTGGATGAGGAGGTATTTGAGTTTCTCTGGTATGTCAGCCCACAAAGGTGTCCTCCACATTCAGCTGGGCTCTGTGTGAACCGGGCAGCAAGGTTTACATACAAAATATAGTAAATGTATTCTCATTCTTCTGTAAACTGACAAATTCTAGTCAGGGTTAAAACTGTACTTCTCTTCATCCAGTATCAGCTTCTCCTCATTCCCAGGGCGTCAAATATCGATGCTTTGTCACGGCCATTGCCGTTTGATACCGCCGCACGAGGCCTCCTTTTGCGGTAGTAGGAGACACAAAGGGCTTTCCATTAACTACAATGTAAACCCATCTGCGGCAACAGTAAACGCACAGGGAAAGTGCGCTGGGAGTGATTGTGGTGACGTAGTTAAAAGAGCGAAAGAGACACACAGGGCGGGCTGGCGGGAGGTAAGATGGATAGGTGTAATAAACATGTTGTTTTTTCCTAAATCTAAATAAGTGTTTTTGTTGAATTCACAACATTAAGTATGTGTTTACTGCGACTGAAAAGTGACGCAGAGGGGTCTGACAAAGCGTCACTATGTGACAAGTCGGGATGCAAATGTGTTGCCAATATACTGTATATAACAAGCATTTAATTTTATTCACAATGAAAACAATTGTTGAATTTCAGTCTCCTCTTTGTGTCACCTGCTTCCACCCAAATCAAACCACCTTTCCTCACGACGCACCTTTCCCTCTGCCCTCATTTCCTGCTAGCCCTCGCTGTCTGCTTGCTCCCCAGTGTCAGCCCTCCGCCCTGCTTCCCGAAGCCTGTCTGCAGCTCTCAATGACAGTGTGCGCTATGTCCTATATATGCAGTAAGTGGAGAGGTGGGTGGATGCTTGCCACTGAATCGGCGGATGATAGCGAGAAGATGACAGGGCTTTGGAGGAGAGAGGTGCTGGGTGTAAAGAAAGCAGGGAACTTATATGTGAGGAGAGAGGGGGGAAGGAGAAAGTGATGAGGAGAGTTAAAGGGAGGTATGTGTTGAAAGGGTTTGGATGAAGGCAGAGAATTAGGATGGAATGAGGATGTAAAGTAAAGAATGGGTACATTTTATCCCATTTTGACATGTTATGGGTAGCTATGGGTGGCTGGGAAGGAAAAGAGGATCAGAGAGAGGAAAGAAGAAGGGAAGAGAGGAAGATGACAGGGACATCTTTCTTGACAGGTAAAAGTTTAGTCGATGGGTAAAGACAGAATGAGGGAGGAGGAGGATGAGGAGAGGGATCAGGATGTGCAGCTCATGGCAGGTAAATTGCTACACACTGACAACATGGGGACTTTTTAACATATCCGACAGATTATACCCCGTCTCCTCTGAGCCAGCTGAGATGCATGGAGAAAGACAGGAACGTGTGAGAGCAGCAAGCGAAAATTTCCAACATTTAAAGTGCCAGAATTTTTTTACTGAAACCGTCATGAGGTGGGGAAGAGGAGGAGGAGGAGAAGGAGTAGGGGGGAGTTGTTTGTTGCTGTGGGAGAGCAAGTTTGAGAGTGAGAACTAGAGAGAGAGGGCGAGATCTCCGAGCAGCACGCATTGCTGAATTATTGAGGCCAGACGTGTGTAGCAGCAGAAGATAGATTTCCAGTGTTGATCCCTTCCTGCTGTCAGAAAGTTTAGTTGGACACGACCAACTCCAGCAGTTGTGGTTGTTTTATCGTTGTTCGGGGGTTTTCAGAGCACACCACAGGGAGAGGCAGAGCATATGTAAGAGGAGCAGCCTCCAAAAGTGTGGTTTTAGCAGTGTGTGTGTGTGCTTCCTGACACTCTTTAAGTCAGCGCATATCTGTATGATAAGGTTTTCCCCGGCAGTCAGTGGCTGTGTGCAGGTTTTCTATGAAGTGACAGATCAATATATATATATCTGTGTTGAGGGTGCGACAGGCGGTGAGAACGGCTGCCTGTATGCATAGCACTTTGCAAACTGTGAAACCCTCAGTGTGAGTCAACAATATCGCAAATATTTTAAAGCCCCCCGAAGAGATTTACACCTGCAAAGACTGGTGTGTCGATGCTAACAGATGGGGATTGTTAAAAAAATATTAAAGATAAACAAATATACAAATATAATCCCATGAACCCTTATGTAGTGTCTTCTAACCAGCTTCCACTGGAATAAGGTTTTGTACAATTTAGAAAATAATGTTTGCTAGACTGATAAAAAAGTGGTCAGACTTAAAGTCCCCCTTCACTCAGTCACATTTTGCTTATTGTTGGATGTTCGATCTTCACCGTGCTGAATGATGCGCAAAGTTTACTTTTGCTAGTTGTAAAATGTATCTGCTGAAGGGGGAAAGTTTCTCTGTGCTCACCTTAAATTTCTTTGTTTTATTAACTATATGTAAGTCAAATATTCACAAGGATTTGTTTTGAAAATGTAACAACCAATAGAGCATTTAACCTTAAATCTCTTTAAATGCTTGAGTATGATTTTGTGAGTTAGCTAGTTTGGAAGACAATCGTGGTCCAATATGCAACTTATACAAGTGTGCACATACACTGAAGATGGATTCTGGATCTGTTTCAATGAGGGACAAGGAGTAGGTGTAATTCTACATTTTATTTAAAAGGTAACTGAACTTTTTTGTCCAAAAGGCATTATCGGTCACTATAAATACCATAGATGTGGGTCAGTAGGGGCCTACTAAATTTTTTAGAATTTATTCCCATGGTAGATCACCAAAAGAAGGTATAAAAGAACACAGCAGCTACCTCTAGTGACTGTAGTAACTATGACAGGAGCAGAAGCGGAAGACAGGCGCTTTAGTAAAGACAGCATTAAACTCCATAACGGGGTGTAGGTCGGGGACGACGGATTGGACACAAAACACAGGCCTACCGGAGTTTGCATCCAACAAGAGACCAACAACGTGTAGTTGTCTTTTTATTCACAAGCATTAACTTTCACTTTCCCTTTGGAAACAGTTATTTTAAGCCAAAACATGATGTTTTTCCCTAAACTTAACCAAGTGGTTTTGTTGCCTAAACCTAAAGAAACCTTTTTGTTTGTCCCCAAATGTAACGTTTCATGCAGTTTAACAACGTGTTAGAAACTGTTGTTTTTAAGTTTCGCTTTCACTTTTACAACGTAGTAGGCCTATATTAACCCAGATCTATGGTGCTCATAGCAACCGATAACACCTATTTAATGGCCAGATAACAGTCAAATTGGGTGGTGTAATTCAACAATTCTTTAATACGGTCAATTGAACTTTTTTGGCCAAAACCTCACTTCAGACAATCAGTTGTTATTCCAAGCAGGGTATTTTTATATGTCTTAAAACATGTATCGAAGGGATCTTTAAAGCCACCGTCTGTGAAATATTTGAAACCCCCCAGTGGTAGTAACAAAAAAGACACTTTGGCAGAGATCATTCCACAAACAACAACTCCACTGGAATAATCTGAAAGATGCTCTAATCACATAAGAAATCCTACATACAGCAGCTTTGAAATTATGTTAGAAACACACCCTAACAAATATCAGAATTTCAAAATGAAACTACGCAAAAACATTGAAATAAAAAGTTTGTTAAAAGAGTGATGCCAGAGAAAGAGATAAGTGCTGACACAAAGGACGGGAGGGCGAAAGAGAAGGTAGTGAAGAAGAAAGAGAGTGACAGTGTGAGAGGAGTGCAGGAGGAGACAGACGGTCTCTGATGTAAGCCATGTTCGCACCGCTGTTCACAGCCGTCCTGTCGCCTTTATGAATAAGTTAGATGCCAAATGTTCCCTCCCTCTCATGTCCGTGCATGCAAACGCACACACACATGCACTACACACCTTATTCCTTCACTCACCGGGATCAGGCCCTGTGCACACAAAAACACTAACACAAAACACCTACACTCCAACAGCTTTTTTAATCTTAGCCTCAACAAAATATTAAATTGCTCTGCATTCATAAATTGTGTACAGAGACAGAAGCACAGACACACACACGTCTATATTCCCTCATGAAGCAGAGCTAGTAAGAGGCTTGATAATGTCTGACAGAGTGACAGGACTACAGAGCAGAAAAGTGAAGTCCCACTGACAGTTTTTCCTACTCACAGGGCACCCACGTCGTCCTGTTACACTCTGGACCACTCTCATCCAAAGAAGTGTGTGTGTGTGTGTGTGTGTGTGTGTGTGTGTGTGTGTGTGTGTGTCACTGACTAACTTCCCGGTACAGAGGGATGAGAGTGGGTGAGAGTGAGGTAATGATCTATGAGTTCAGCGAAAGGTAAAAGCAGTGAGAGATATTTGTACACGTGTATATCATGTGAAAATTGTGCGTGGGCTCTCGTGCGTGTGTGATTGTGCGTGGATGTGATCTGCATGAACAAGAACATAATCATCTGAGAGAGTCGAATACAAAGACAGGGGGAAAAAAAGAAATCAAAATGAACAAATAGAGAGGAGGGTTAGGCGATGATCAGTGAGCAAAATATTATAATAATTCTGCCCGCACTTCAGTACAGGCTCATGCTGCTGGAGTGTTTCTCTCCTCATTGTCAAACTTCGTCTCCTAACTTGGAAAAAAAACGGAAATATCTTCAGGGAATAAATTCAATCAGTCTGTCAATCTGTATTTATTCATACACGCTCAATGAAGGAGGATAGTGATTCAAGTTGCCCCACAGTGTGGGCTAGCAAATGAGATTTATAGTTAAGGTTGACAGAAAACAGACAAGATGAGACAAATGTCCCACAATCAACAATGTCATCCAATGGCTTTTAGTGCATTTGTCTAGTAAAATTTACATTTTGTGAATTACGCGTTACATTCTTTAGGTTTGGGCAACAAAACCACTAAATAAAGCTTAGGGAAAATTGTTTTGGCTTAAAATTACTACGTTTCAAAAGTGAAAAAGAGACAACTACATGTTATTGGTGCCCGTAGGTGTGAATATGAGCGTGGATGGTTGTCTGTCTCATGTGTCAGCTGTGTGATAGTCTGGCGACCTGTCCAGGGTGTCCCCCGCCTTCGCCCAATGTCAATGTTTAAATTACAAGTTATACTCCACACCTCTCGGACTCTTTACTGACTCTGAGCAAAGAAGTGAAATTAACTATTTGTTAAGAAAAAGACATGTTATGTATCTTGTCTGATGGAAGGATCCACCCACTAACCACCACATTAACCATATGCAAATAAGACAAACATCCGAGGCAGGCAGGCAGCTTACACTTTGGTGTTAACACATACAGTATATACACACATATTACACCAAGACTTGCCAGGCTATGCTTTCTAAGGAAATATATTACTATTTTGCCTCACTCAGAGGCCCCAGTGTGCCAGACTGCCCACCTCTGCCTGCTGATTTGTGCCCACCCAGAGCTCAGAGTGTAACTGGTAGGGAGCAGGGTGATAAATCAGACCTCCCAAGACGTTGTCTTAGCACTCTTATCCTTTAGCCCCAGGTAGCAGGGCTAGTGTAAACCACAGTCAACATATCACTTTGGCCATAGGCCTATGGCTCTGCTGCTGACCTGTGGGTTAATAGAAATGTTGTCAGGCTTTAATATCCAGTCACCCGTACAGAAAAAAATAGGAAACTAGAGAAGAGAGGAGAGGAGAGGAGGAAATGAGAGAATCAAGGACAAAAAAGCAGAGAATGAGCTGAGTAAGCATCAAAACAAAGTGGCTGCGTACTGTATTGTGTATGTGAATGTTCTCAAGGTGTGACCTTTTTAATATCAAGGCAGCGAGGGCTACACCGCCACACAATGGACCTAGTTAACGTGAGAAAAAAATGGGAGCAAGATGAGATAATTAAAGCACCATGTGCACTAAAAATTTTAGCAGAAGGGACGAGATCAGAGGGACTGACAGAGATGAGTGGAGACAGACACAAAAAGACGGAGGGGGAGCAGGCAGATACCACCACTCCCGTCTAATAGCTAAAGTACTTAACATCCAAGTTTTTCATTTTTAATTGTCTGATATACATTACAAACAATAAAGACACTTGCCAACATTCCTCCATCTCTGCCAAACCAATAATCTCCTTTCTGTTTTGTGCAAAGAATAGCTCTCCTAATCTGCTAGCACTCTACACCACGATCAAGCTTCTTTAGAAGACAACCCACTGGATATTTCCGGCCAAATATTGACCAGCTTTTCATGCCTCCTTTCAGTTAGATCGATCCATCGATCTGTCTGTCTGTCTGTCTATGTATCGCTATCATTTAGACAGTTGGACAAAACAGTTTGAGCACCACTAACTAAATTCCAAGGACTTTAATCAGACCTAATACAGAGGGAAAGCTCATCCAACAATCGCTGACGTTACTGATCACATTAATGTGGAGAGGGTGCAATCTGTAAAGTAGGGATGCACAATCCGACTTTTTCAGTCCCTATAGCGATACCTGGGTTTTGGGTATCGGCCGATATCGAGTACCGATCTGATACCAGTGTTTTATGTGTAACGCAACATCAGGCTTGACTTACACATTGTTTTCCTAACTTTGTAAAACAAAATGT
>CAKALG010010272.1:4369-18985 GCA_916700815.1 Helicolenus hilgendorfi
TGATTGATATAACCATCTGCCTGACTGGACACCTTGATTAAACTTCAGGAGAGAGGAGTGTAATCCTGATGCCTTTGGATAGTGCAGAGAATTTAAAGAGAAAGTATGAGGGTGAAACCAGAGAGAAAGGTACAGTTTGTGAAACGAGTGTTTGCATACACACACTTTATTTTAGTCACTGTCTGGTCTGTTAGCTGGAGATGATTCCGGCCTGTCTGGGTGGTCACTCTGTGAACACATTAAATCTCACAGTGGAGAGAAGAGGTCGTGACCTAGGGTGTTTTTTCTTTCAGGGTGAGGTCATATTCAGTCTGGGCAGTCTGCTCGTTTCTGATGGGACTTGTAAACACGGAGCTTTGCTTGAGTGACCTCTAGTCTGTTTCCTCAGTGGTTAATTAAAATGAAAGCATGCAGTTTACGGAAAAAAATAAATACAGTTGGTTCAGAATGAAAAGTGAAAATAATTCAACAGATAGAAAAACGTGATCTAATTTAAGGACATTTTAAACCATTCGTAGTCATTTCAGTGTCACAAGATTAACGGTTAACGTGTCGTGGTTATGTTTAGGCAACAAAAACGTTACTACAAACACCATGGTTGGGCTTAAAATAAGAACGTGGATGTACAATAAGAACTGTAACTGGATAAGTTATTAACATTTATCCTGTGGGGATTACAAACAGTATATAAGAAGTGGACGCAGTCACCGTCCACACAGACCATAAACTCATGTTTACAATGTTTACTGAGGTAATAAATCAAGACTTCTATACAATCAGACTTCTTTTTGCAACCAGAGGAGTCGCCCCCTGCTGGCTGTTAGAAAGAATGCAAGTTTAAGGCACTTCAGCATTGGCTTCCCCATCCAATAGTTGACTGGACGACTCACCCAAAAACACAAATCAATCATCAAACACTGTGTTATTGTTTAATTTAATTCTTCATATATTAATACGCTGTGTTTATTTGGTAGATGTCTTTTGAAAGGACGCTGGAGGAGTCACTCAGCTGGACATTTAACTACATCTCCCCCCCTCTCTGTTCAATGGTCCATCCACATATTTTAGATTTAAAGGAAGCAGTATGTGTGTTTGTTTTATTCTTCTATAATTCTCTATTTTTACACGTTTCTAAGATGACTGAGGAACCACATAACCATTCCTTTCCAATCATCTAAATTATTAACATTATAAATCAAGGCACATGAATGCATTATTCAGTAGAGTCCTTCACATTACGCCTGTAAAACCTATAAAACAGACCGGAGATTTAACTGGATTCTCCTCCCTCCAACTCTTCAACGCTTTCATAACCTGCTTCCATAACTCACTAAAAATCAGGTTGAACCACGATTAAACAGGCTTACAGTAATTAGAAAGCTTAACCCATTAACATGTGGGGAAAACTGATAACATTCTCCTTCTACAACAAACAAACTTCACAGCACAAATAAGCCTCAGTCTTGAGAGCAGATTGGCGTGTTTGAGGAAAGGATTTCTCCCGTTTTCTGAAATGCGATTTACAGCCGTGTTTGACATACAATGGCCTCTTTGTCACACCGTGATCGGGCTTAATGTTATTTCAACAACAACAGGAGTGATAATGTGATAACCACAGCCACCCCTGTGTTGTTTTAGGTAATCTGTGATCAAATAATGACCCCAAGGAAAACAGTCTGAGGGTGTAAAGACAAGGAGAGCTGTTTGTCTGAGCGGACAGGGTCACTAATCAGGAGGAGGAGGAGGTTGGAGTCCAGTGAATCCACAACTCATGACGTCAGTGTGATGATATAAAATTCATACGTCCGTCCAGCAGTTGTTATGTAAGCTTGCTAGATCATGTTATATCACAATGACTGGGCTGTTTCCACATTATAATCTGGTTCCATAGGAACCAAGTAAATCCACGACGACATGAACTGCTTTTAAAAGACACCCAGGATATATGTATAGATGTGTGCTTGTGTGTTTGTTACGTGTTTTGATTTGAGCAAAGAAAATAATTAGTTCCCTTTCTTGCTGAACGTTAGACGTAACGTCTTCTTATACAACGGTTCGTATGATATCTTACGAAAAGTCCTTTTTCGTTTGTTTTCCTACAGATGTCTAGCAACACGTGTCAATTTCTGCTTGATGCATGACTACAGTCTTTTCAAAATAAACTTCCATCATCACAGGTAAAAACTTCCTTAGGTTAAGGCAACAAAACTACATCTCCTGGGCGAAAGTGATGTACATAGGTGGTCTAGTCTTACGTCCAATATTACGAAAATAAAGTCATAACTTCGGGACATTGTGAGGCGTCAGATGCTGCTTCAGTTAATTCCACTAAGACACATTACACGCTCATTTTCCCACGTCTGTTGGGTATGTTGGGTTGATACCATGTAGTCTGATCCCGGCATTAGGAAGCCATGAAACAAAAGTGTGTCGGAAGTAATCTGAGGTTTATCACCTCGTCCGAGTACATGAGCATTTTATCCCATTTCTAAAGAAAGCTGCCACAGAAAAGCTGCTAATCCACTAAATGGAGTTCCTCAGACTTTAACTACAGCCTGTGTGATTGAGCTCATGGCTGTGTGCATTTTTTTTTTGGACAGTGTCCATTACTTCACTTCTATCTTTAGAACGAAGCTATTAGTGAGCTGGATGGAGCTGGCGAGACGTTGACACGTGGCTGAAGGGAGGTAGATCAGCGTGTCACTGCTGCTGCTGCTGACGATGTCATTTCTGTTTTAACTTACTACTTCAAGTTATTACGAGGAGCTGGTCTAAATGTAATACTGACGCCTCTTTATGACCCCACATGAGTAAACGAGACCATCAGCGAGAAGATTTGCTATTTCTATATAGTTATTCTTAACGCTTCTCATCGGGTCCGATTCCACGTGATATCAGATTTATGGCACGCAGGTTCAACAGAAACTTCTTCAGCTCAGACTCCAGCAGGGTCTGAAAAGTGAAGCCAATGCTGAAGTGCCTTAAACCTGCATTCTTTCTAACAGCCAGCAGGGGGCGACTCCTCTGGTTGCTAAAAGAAGTCTGATTGTATAGAAGTCTATGAGAAAATGAGCCTACTTATCACTTGATTTATTACCTCAGTAAACATTGTAAACATGAGTTTATGGTCTCAATCGCTAGTTTCAAGTCTTCTTCAATACAGCATGATGTTCATTTAGTAAATTATGGTCCCATTTAGAGTCAGATAGACCATAAAGCAGGGGATGCTTTAGGGCGTGGCTACCTTGTGATTGACAGGTTGCTACCACAGCGTTGTCCGGTCTGGGTGTTGTTGGTGTTTTTGTTTTCGAATTTTAACTCTTTCACAGTGTTTTTTCAGATCATGAATGTTAATTATAACCATTTTGGTCACCTAAAAATGTCTTATTCAGCGTTTGGTTGTACTTAGCTCCACCCTCTCGAGTCACTTCCGGTTGCAAAAGATGAAGATGGCAACGGCCAAAATGCCAAATCCAGTGGTTGACGTCACGGTGACTATGTCCACTTCTTATATACAGTCTAAGAGTTGGAGCTCTGTTTCCCCACCGGGAGCCAACACTGACACAACGGTGCTGGAGGTCCAGGCCGTATTGCTTGGCACAGTGGGTGGAAGGGAGGCACAGGAGAACCAGAACCAGGACTGCAGCAGAGTCAGACTGTCAGACCCTGCTGAAGTAAAATTAGGTTTTCTAAAAGGGGACTCAGAAACACTACCACTTTTGTCCACAGGGACCGCCAAAACCAACACAAAATGAAAGTTCCTCCTCGTAGTAGCTTTAAGCTCACGTTCGGTGCCAAATGTGGTCAATTAGAATCTGCTCACGGAGTCTCCACTAACAGGAAGTATAAAGAAATACTGTTCACGGTAAACCAAGCGTCTCAAGCCTCTGGTCAGGCCGCTTAGAACACAGTTGACTGAGGATCTTGTGTCAAGATTAGTGTGAAGTTGAGATTTATTGCCGCCACTACGGGGCTCATAAGAATCCAGGCAGTCTGCCATATTGTCCTGTTGTGCAGCATCATAAATCAACGGAGGGTTAGAGGGTTCGGATGGTGTGTCGGATAAACGCAACACAACATATGTTACCCACTTCTATAGGGGGGAAATGCAGTTTTACACTTTTACAACTTTTCTCTTGACAATATCAGATATGCAGACAGGTGACAAATTAAAGGAATCTGAATAAATGAGGACATGAAGGCTCACTGTTATGGTTAGATGAGTATGAAAATGATGCCTTCACAGTCACCTGATCACACCTAGGGGAGATTTTGGAGCGTTGTGTTAGACAGCGCTCTCAACCCTCATCATCAAAACACCAAAGGGGGGAATATCTTTTTAATGAACGATGTTCATCCCCCAAGAAGAAGCACTGAAGCAGTTCTGGAGGTTTGTGGCTCATGTTGTCACCAATCTTTAATATATAAGGTCAAATAAACATGATGTTATGAAGACAAATGAATGGATGAATTCATGCTACTTACTTTTTCCTGAGGAAGGTCAACAACTGCACTGTTTAATTTACAAGTTCGCCATTTTATAGTGCCGTCTGAATGTATAGTTAGAATTATTATACCCTATTTAGTGGACTCAAAGTATCCCACAATGGGTACCCATAGAACACATTTTCATTCACATATCTTGAGATCAGAGGTCAAGGGACCCCTTTGAAAATGGCCATCCCGGTTTTTCCCCACCAAAATTTAGCGCAAGTTTGGAGCGTTATTTAACCTCTTTTGCAAGGTGGTTGCAACCAATCGATTCTTTAGGTTTTCTAGTTTCATATGGTACCAGTATCTTCACTCTAGCTTTAAAACTGAGCCCACTACAACCTCTGAAAGATTGATTGTGTTAATGAGTAAAAGAAATTAATGGAGTTAAAAAGAATTTGCGTTACGTGTTATTATCACGTTAACTTTGACAACTTTTAGGACATAATGATTGAAATGAGGGTTATTTAAGTGTTCGTACTGGGAAGCTGATTTACCTAAAAAAAATGATCCTCTGATTTACAGACGTCTCTTCATACATTCATGGCTATGGGCTCATTGGCATTTTCAGTCCAAAATGGTGGCAGCGCTACCGCAGCACCATCTAGCAGCTGTTGTCAAAATAGCACCAGAGTTTCATCTCTTTGCTTCTATATTCTTTGCTATAAGTGTGATTTCCATACTGTATTCAATAGTGTGAACACCACAATTCTGCAGAATATTAAACATATTACTCGTCTTATATCATAAATATTCATTTGGCACAAGCCTGATCTGAACATCGCTGCAATGCATTATGGACAGAAGTGTACATAATCCCATAAATGCTCAATTATCTGCTTGGTTGTTTTACTTTTTCTGTTGAAGAAGAGCTTCTCGTGCACTCTGAGGCCTCGCTGTGGTCCCTCTGTCCCTCTCTATGTGTGTGTGTGTGTGTGTGTAACCTTGACAGAGAAATCTAAGCTTCGTTGAGTGCCTGCGAGCGCTGAGCTATCTTTAGCTTTTGTTGAAGCTTTTACCACTGGCCTCCTCCTACTCTTCCTACTCTTCCTCCTCCTCCTCCTCCTCCTCCATTCCCCTCAGCCCACTCACTGTTGGCTGCACATGCAAACATGCACACTTATGCATGCTTGCACGCAACCGAATCCCACACACACAATACTGTAACATACATATGCACAGTGCGTAACCGTTACTGGGCAGATTAAAGCAACCTACTTCTGGGATGAAAACATGAGCCTGATGTTTGTTTCTTGCTGCCGAGTGAAAGACTGACTCTTGCTCCCTCAGCGGCCCGGATTCCTGCCTGAGGGCGAGTTTTAAGCCACGAGCCTCACCGGATACACGCTCCAAAAAACTGTATTAAATTCAGTCAGTAGTGCACTCAGACTATAAACTATTAATAAATGAATTTGCCTTGAACCAAACTGTGCTTACTCCAATTATAATTCATCAGAGTGTAATGGCCCAGCGCCTCTTCTTCTTCTACTACATTTATATTGCATATTATGCACATTGGCTGTTGTTTCTACTGATGTGAAATGTATTCCTTGTTGGTACCTATTTCAGATTTTAATTAGCAGATAACATGCTGATGCTCGTTGATTCTGTTTTATTATTGCAGCAAATGTTTAAGCAACCCAGTCTCCAGAAAAAATGTTGGCATTGTATGTTTCTGCAAACCACGGATACGATGAATGTTGAAGTCAGCCTCGTATCACGCTTGTGGAAACACACAACGCAAAGTTGTTAACGTTGTGAAACAACTGGTTGGGTTTAGACAACAAAACTGCTTGGTTAAGGTTAGAAAGAAGATCATGGTTTGTGTTAAAATATTAACATAACAATGGAACGTAACAATGGAACGTAACAACGTAAAAATGGAACGGAACAATGGAACGGAACAATGGAATGGAACAATGGAATGGAACAACGGAACAATCGAACGGAACAATGTAATGTAACAATGTAACGTAACAATGTAACGTAACAATTTATCATAACAATGGAACGTAACAACGCAACAATGGAACGTAACAATGGAATGTAACAATGGAACGTAACAACGTAACAATCTAACGTAACAACGTAACAATGTAACAACGTAACAATGTAACAACGTAACAATGGAACATAACAACATAAAAAACATAAATAAATAACAAATTGCCCTTTACAGACTTTTTTACGTAACTTTACGCAACAAGCGTAACAACGTCACATAAAAAGTAAACATTTATTGTTGGTTTTACACGGGACAATGGTTTCCAGGGTGAAAGTCCTGTGTTTGTTTGACCCGCCCACCCTTAGTAGACTTTCTTTCTTGTTATACTCTATATTATACCACGTCACTTTCAATAACAGCCGTCTCGATACACTACGTCACTTGCTTTGATCGAATGAAAAACGAGACAAAAAAAATCCTTCACCGTATCCGAGGTTTGCATAAACGTACAATGCCAACATTTTTTCCTGCCAACTGGGATGGTTTAAGACTATTTTTCCTGATTTTACAGGAGCCTAATTATAGCAAAAACAAAAGTATAACTCATTGTAGATGGATTAATTACAACAATACAATCTATTTTTTCTAATCAAACAAGCCCAAACAACTTGTTTAATCCACTTAAACGCTGCCATTCTGAGTTTAAAGTGAGGGCCGCCAAACATCAGATTCAGGTTGAACTAATCCAGTCAGAGAGGTTTATACTGAAGGCTTTGAACATGCACAACGTTGCTCTCATGGTATTTGTACTTGCTGCATGCACTAGCTGCTAACTTAGCATTTGTTATGTTAATGGTGCCTGCCCCACTGAGCCTCGCTCTTCCTCAGCCGGTGGCACCAGAATGAGTTTTTGGGGACAGTGGGGGGGAGACATCCCGTATTGGATGATGTAGGATTCTGTGATACTGTGGTGGGTAGACCTCAGACTCGAAATGTGGTACCTTTTAAAGTTAATAAATGGAAGGTAGTCATTTTATTCAAACCTCCCTGCATCAGTCAATCATCGACTTGTACATCTTTCCTGCCGCGTATGAAAATTACCTGAACTGCTCATGCATTCTTAATATCCATTCAATCATGTCAGTGTGAGGTTGTCTAATAATAGTAATTTTACGCTACAAGAATAGGCGTTATTGGTGTCAGCGTGCACCTGTAATTGTGTCCTCCCTCCTCCTCCTCTCTCTGTGTTTCTGCATTGCAGTGTCTGTAGCTGTCAGGAGAGCATATGCACTGTGTGTCATGGCTGGCCTCTGCTGCCTGTCATCTCTCCTCCCCGTGCACACACCGCCACCGGCAACGCATCGAGTAATACGATACACACTTCCTCTGTCCTCCCCGCTTCACCTTCTGAGCTGTCATCCCATGGCGCACGCCGAGCCGTGAGCTTTACACTGCAGCTGACAGAGATGAGAAACTATTGTTTGCTTCTAGGAACAGAAATCCTTTTCATATATGATGTTTAAATAAGCAGTAAAAAAGGATGATATCTCCTTCTTCTTAACTAATATTTAGATATTTTCCTGCTAACCTCCTGCAGTTTTTCCACCGAGCTGTTCTGCTCTACATCCCGGTATGTGTGCAGATGAAACACAGTTGGTGAATAATGAATGGGATGGCAAATTGTGGCCTCTAATAGAAACTATATCCAAGTAAAAAAGCAAGTTGAATCCTCTGCATTTCCCTAAAATCGCAGCGTGCCCTTGACAGAATGACAGGGTATTTAGTCGCATTCAACTTGATGCCTGAGGCGTTTTCTTTCTTTTTTTTTTATACTGTCGCACTCAGTGAGTTTCCATTCAGGTTTAATAAGTTGCTAATGAAAGAGGGCCGGCGGAAGCTGCCGGAGTCAATCTCCTCAACACAGTTACAGATCATTGGATGCTCCATTTAGGGATTTAAATACGTGCCATGGGACATATTCCAAACAGCAATCCCACAATGGCTTCCCATTTACTTTCCTCCTTCTCCTCGCCCATTATAGTAATGGAGGCGGGGGTGTCTCAGGCTACGGACAAAAGAAAGCACAATGGTTTTTACCTCCTTTCCTCTCCTCTCCTTCTCCTCTCCTTGGGAATGGCATGATGGCTTCAAGCGTGCACCCCGGTGTCATTGTGAAATAAATATATAAAGCTGCACGCTCAGTCAAGTAAGACGTAAACTCGGCTGCGTTTCACCACATTGCACCATGTGGAAAAATAATGAAGCATCTTCTGGTCTTTCATCAACAATGTACAGCTGAAATTGATGAGGAAAGGTAGAAATATGTGGAAATCGTTTGATGCTGATGAGTTCTCAGGATCTACAGGACAATGTATTCTATCTGTTGTTTACTTACTACGTTGCTTACTTACAGAAATAGCTGATCGGTACGTTAAACAAAGGTCGGAGGTCAGGGATCATCCTTCTCGCCATCTTCCTTTGCTGTCGGATGAAGGCAAAATGCCTGAAAAGATAAAAAAAAGTAGGCGAAGATGTCAAAATGTTATGAAATGTTGGGGTATTTATAAGATGGAGTTCACTGATACACATTTACTACTTCATTATCGATTAATCTGTTGATTTTTTTTTTCAATTAATCTATTTAGTCTTAGAAAATAGAGAGAAACGTGCGAAAACTCCAGTCGAATATCGACACTTTATCACAGCTGTCAGTATGCGATACTACCGCACAAGGCACTCATCAGCGCACAGGTATGAGACGCACCGGGCTTTCCATTAATTACAATGTAAACCCATCCATGTCAATATTAAACGCAGGGAAAGTGCTGTGGTTAAGTTTCTTTAAATTTCACTTTCACGTTACTGTTCGTTCATGTTTTGTGTTCACAACATTCAGTGTAATTTTCACTGCACAAACGTAGTAGTTTTAAGCCCAACCATGATGTTTTTTCCAAAAACCTAACTAAGTGGTTTTGTTGCCTAAACCTAAGCAGGTGTTTTTGTTTATTTCACAACATTAAACACGTGTTTACTGCGACCGAAAAGTGAAGCTGAGGGCTCTGACAAAGCGTCAGTAGCCTAAATGACGAGTTGGGATGAGTATTACGCATTTAAGTCTCTTGCGAGACTCGCTAACCAACGATCTATTCTAACCTTAACCATCTTGTGAGAGTTTTGCAACTTGGGGGTTCCCTTCTAGACACTGCCCAAAATTTGGTATACACATTCGTGGTTACCAGAACATAGGATGCTTGGATAAGTGGGATGTCCGATTGGTAAAGCCGTTGGACGCAAAGCGATT
Organism: Helicolenus hilgendorfi; assembly: GCA_916700815.1. Taxonomy (NCBI): domain Eukaryota; kingdom Metazoa; phylum Chordata; class Actinopteri; order Perciformes; family Sebastidae; genus Helicolenus; species Helicolenus hilgendorfi. Next base: position 14,107 of record CAKALG010010272.1, read on the forward strand.
AGCACAATGGTTTCTGCTAACTGCAGCTGAGACATTTTCATCAAAAATACATGTTAACCATCCCCCCGTGGTCCCATGCTGGGAGAAATGGCAGAACTCATAATTAAAAACTGCTTATTTAATCACTAACAAGGGAGCTAGCCCTGAAAACAGTCACCTTTAACTGACTACAAGAACATAACATGTTCCTATTCTCCTGCTTGACTCTTTCACATATCATTTCTTAATCACCTGGCAGTGTGTCGGTCTGCACATGCAGGGTGTTGCCATCCATCAGCTCTCCTGTCTAGACGGGACTTAAGGCTATATGTGACCTGCTGGCCTCATACCTCTGGTGCTTCCTGGCAACACTCCCAGCTTTAGGTCTGTGTAACAGGATTAAATCAACACTGGAAGGACTTTATGTATGTTGCCTACACACAGGGGGGTCAGTAGATATGTGATTAAACAAACCGTACCGATGCCCTTGATGCCTGACGTTAGCTATAGGCTATAAGATAGAAGGCTGAATAATTCACAACACACAGGAGAAACTGGAATATCCAGTTCAAACTGGGGTACCAGCCTCTCAAACGATCTGACAAAGTGCAGATCAGTCCAAAACATGAGCACATGGAAACTGTGCTGAATCATTTTACGTCCAACAAATTTAAGGTTGATAGATTCAAGTGAATGACCACATCCCCTTGTGGGAATGAACTCACTGTTGTCAAATCAGCACTGGTCATGCTCACTGGAGGACTGATTTTACTGCTGAGCCTCAAAAGGAAACCTCCTCTTTTATCCAGCATGATGCCCGTTCTGGAGTACCCTGGTTCGGAGCGGTGGCCTGACAGTCTGGCCAACTTCAGACCCTCAAACAGAGAAATCTTTGATAAAATAACACGGAAAAGCAACAAAAGGAACGCTGTGACGGCTTGTGAAAGACCGGAGCCCGGCTGGGGATGAACAAAAAGGCCACTATGGGCGCCTCATTTGGGAGATCAAGCCCCAAATACCAGATCTGATCCGCATGGGTTCCCCTCTTCACAACCTTGGTCAAGATTCCTGGGTTCCTCTCCACAATAGCTACTGTTCGCAGTCCATTGTACACACATAATGAGCATATATAACCAAGTTTGTCAGAGATAGGAGGACCCAAATGCAGAAGAAGCAGGCAGACGGGATCAGTTCAGGGATGTATTGAAGGTATAAAGACTTACTAGCAGGGAGACAGGTAGGTCCAGGTAAACGGAAGAGTAGTGGAAGCTCCAAAGCAAAAAACAACATGGCAAGAAAGCTGCATAGTGAATGAACTGAGAGACTGATGAGGGAATGAGATGCAGGTGAGCAGGTGGTTGGAGTTGTCAGGTGATGGAGAAAAGGAGGGAAAATGGTAATGAATGAGACAGACTTTAACAATCTTTAAGTTTTGCTGCCAACAAAAAAATATATTTAATGTAAGTAAGAAGTAAGTGGACTTTGAGTTGAGATCATCCAGAATAAACTATCAAGTTCAAAATGAGAGAAATAGTTTATTCTCTACAGGGAGATTTTATCTCTTCTACCCAACAAGGTAGGCGTATAAATATCACAACATTACACAGACATGCAGAGTGTCATGCCATTTTAGCCTTTTTGCGTGTCATTTTTACGCCACGTAAACATCCGCAGTTAAGGCAAAGAAAACACTAACTTAGGTTCAGGAAAGAAAAACAGTAAGGTTTAGGAAAAACATCACGGTTGGGCTTGAAATAAGTACGTAAACTAAGTAAAATAAATACAGAAATCAACGGTAAACACGTAATTAACGTAACCTACAAAATAAAACGCCGGTCTCAAACACCGGTCTCCTGGTTAAGAGTCTGTTGTTTGTGCGTTTGCATTACAGTCAATACGGGATACATGACCTACAAATGACACGCCAAAATCAAGAAAGGCGTTCTTATTGCACATTATCGTGGCATTCATGCGCCTTTTTGTGCAAATGGGCTGTTCTACCAGTCTTTAATGTCAAACAAATCTACAGTAGTGAAAGCTTGTCTGAAACGTTTTACTTAAAATAACACTCTGTCCTCTTTCGTCTGATGGGAAGTAATTTAGAAAAGAAAGGAAGAGTAACACCAGAGAGAGGGAAGCAACAGACAGTCCTGAAACCACTTCATCACAAGCAGAGAGAGAAAAACCTTCCCAACACGACCGGTCAGTCCAGGATGATTTGTTTTGCCATGAGCGCCACAGCTCACGTGCAGTCTCACTCCCACGTGTTCTCGCTATCTGTGCAAGGCTGAACAAAAAGAACAAAAAAAAAAAACAGCTCAACGCCGGCCAATTTACAGCTGGTCCTGTATCCTGGGGAGAGACACAGCAGGGGGGAGTCTCACGCTGGATGGAGCTGTGATCTTGATCTGCCGGGCGGGACGTAATGTCAACAGAAAGCCACGTGGGGAGAGACGGTACGACCTCAGAGATGTGTTTTGCTGTGGATTGAGTCAGCTTTTCTTCTGACACAGCTGTAGTTCAATGCATTTACAAGGTATAAATGGTCCTTAAAGGGATAGTTTGGGTGTTTTGAAGTGGGGTTGTATGAGGTACTTATCCATAGTCGGTGTATTACCTACAGTAGATGACGGTCTGCAGGAGTACCAGCACGGGAGCAAAGCAAAGTACGGCTGTGGACGGGGGAGGCAGCAAAACATATTTTAGTCACTTAAAAAAATCAATATCAGTTAAAGTGTACGCTATATTTAGAATATTTTTGCTGCTTTACCTCGCTGTCAGACAGCCCATTAAGACAGGGAACTGAAGCTGTTATATCACTCTCTTCAAAGCCACCAGACTCCATTAGCAAAAACAGTCATTTTAACTCACAGAACACAGAAGTTTGCCTCGATCGGTTACTTTGTTTGTGTTATTGTGTGACTTTAGTGAATCTGAACGAATCCCTTAAAACACTGAAGCCACATACAACACGTTCTCATCGTGGCGTCACTTTAAGATTAAGCAACAAAACCACTATGGTTAGATTTAGGAAAGAACTGCATGGTTGGGCTTAAAACTAACGAATGAACAGTTGATTGTAATGGTGTATAAAATTATGCTACAGCATTAAATTGCTGGTTACATGTTAATGTGTTAGTATTGATATTCAAATAATATAATATATAGTAATATAACACACACGCAGGCGTCTTTTTACTGTACTTTTTGATACTTGGCTGATAATAATTTAGCTTGTAGCGGAGTATTTTTCCATTGTAGTATTGTTAGTTTTACTTAAATATAAGATACTTCTTCCACTACTGCTCTGTACAGAATAAATTGAGATTTAGGACACGATTGAACCACTGACAGCTTCAGTTTAGAATAATGACACTCAAATAGCCTATATAAATGCAAGTCAAATAAAATACAGAGGGGTAAATATACTGTAGTGCGCTAAATAAGGAGTGTTTCTTTACATGGCTACTGTCTTTAGCATGCAATGACTCACAGCTGTGAGCCCATCTTTAACAGCAGCAATTATTTATGTCTCACTCTATCACATTAAATCATCCCCATTACATTAAATCAAGCCACATGTAATTCCCAAGTCAGCACATTCCCAGATCCGCCCACCGGCGGCGGGGTGACACAAATAAACAGCCCTGCTCTTGATATAGCACCTCGCAGCACGTCTGATCCACAGCTATCTGGGTTGCAGCTCAGAGGCCCTTCTGGTTTTTAGACGGCGGTAATAGTCGGGATTAACAAGAGCTGCTGGGCACTGATCATGTACACCCCGCTAGCTGGCAAGCGCCAGATGGGTTTCTGGGTAATCCTGGCGTGGGATCAGGGGGAGACCCGGGGTGGCGGTGTTGGGAGTACACACTGGATTAATCGCTGCCAAATTGTAAGTTAAAGAAGGTATTTCCAAATGTAATAATCCAAAACCAGATGTTTAAAAAGGACTGCATATACTTCATGAGAACACGTGAGGAAGTTCTTCTTGGAAAGTGATTTAATCTGGACCCTCTGAGAAAAGCATGAAATCATCCATGAAGTCATGTTTAAGTCCCCCCCGCAGCCGGACAAGTTTGGTCGTAAAGTTTAGATCACAGAGGCTCGTAATGTCCTCACGGCTCCCCTGAGCGATGAATCATCGACTCTGAGTGTATTTATGAATATGAATAAATGCTCTCTGACCCCCGATGTGATTCCCTTTCTTCACAAATAAAATTATTACCATCTTTGAGGAAGAAGATGAATAAAACAGATGATTTTATCCAGATGTTTTGGTGCTGGGTCACCTCGGAGGTAACGATGATTTCATACAACCAGAGAAGCCACGCCCAATGTGACATTGTCTTTTTCCAGTCATCCCAACTCATTACATGCTGAGACTTTGTCAGACTCCTCGGCGTCACTTTTCAATCGCGGTAAACATGTGCTTAAAGGAACAGTGTGTAGGATCTGGCGGTATCTAGCGGTGAGGTGGAGATTGCAACCGACTGAAGCCTCTCCCGTGTGCCAAACGTGTTGGAGAGCTACGGTGGCCGACGCCAAAACGCAAATGGCGCTCTCTAGAGCCAGTTGTTGTAAGTTTGTAAGTTGTTGATTCGAGAGACGTGGCGTCACGTTGGCAGCTCCTCATTTGCATAAAGTTGAGGTCTCGGCTACTTTATGCAAATCACAGACGTCCGACGCAACTCGCCTCCTCTGGAAACTCCCGAGAAACTTTTAAACTAAGCGTTGTCGATCTAAAATAAAGACAGATTCAGCAACTGCAAAGTTTCGGTGAACTATGTTTCGGTGAACTATTTATAAGTTTCCAAACGAGCCGCCATGTTGGTTCCGGTTTGAGAGCAGGGAGCAGCAGCCCACGAAGGAGAGCCGTTCGTCCAGTCATGCTCCGAGTGCC
>CAKALG010010284.1:0-21754 GCA_916700815.1 Helicolenus hilgendorfi
CGGGCCGAGCCAATTAGAGGGGCTCATCCGCCACTCTGCCCTGCACCCTCCGTCAGGCTATCAGAAAAACATAAGGATTGATTGGACAAGCTATTAGGTCAATTGATCCCTGTTTCCTTTCATCTGTGCGCTCCTCCTTTTTCAGACGGGCAGATTGGACGTGAAAAGCTACTCCAATTACCTGACGACAAGGGTTTAACTAAGATAGCTCTTGGATGGATCTTCTCTCCATCCTTCTTCTTTCTTTTTAAGTCTCTCCCTTCCACTCTTCACTGATTTTAGTTTTTGTGTAAATTTTGCACTCAAATTGCATCAAAAGATATCATAATCCTGCAGAAATAAAGTTGTTCTTCTTTGCTAGCAAGTTCTGAACATTAAGCGTGTAACAATACTTCGATTCAGTGATCAACGATCTAGGGCTGACCCGAATGCTTCGACCGTTGCCATGGTAATTGACGTCCAAATCAGTATTCGAATGCTTAATTCGAATGCTTTTTACTTTATTTAAATATACAAGTATGTAATATTAATGTATAAATCCATAAATAACCCATGAAATGAGGAATAATTCCACAACATTATTGATTATTCATATTCAACATGAATTATTATTAGTTATTCTCAGACGGTTATTGCTGTTTTTTGTGTGTACAGTAAGGCCACCATTGTAAATAAGAGTTTGTTCTTAATTGATTTGACTGGTTGAATAAAGGTTAAATAAAAATAAAAAAATGAAATTATGCGACAGCGGCACTTTCCCGAAGCTTTGAATACCTTTGAATATTTCTCACCGAGGCTTCGAAGGCCAAAAAATGGTATTCGGGACAGCCCTGCAACGATCCAATACCATCGATGCAAAGTGAAAATATCGATACACATCGTCATCTTTATTTTGAAATTCCCACTTTATATAATTATTATTTTTTTTAAATAATAGTTTTTTATTTAAATGTCTGGAAGTGCCCAGTAAAAAAATTGTCAAATCACATTTTAGTTGCAGTTTGTGAGCTGATATAACTGATTGTGTTAAATAGATTGATCACAAACCCTTGAATTGAATCAATCAAAGTTGTATCGAGGCAGACTTAGTGATATCAGCAAATATCGTATCATTGACCAAAGAATTAATATGAAAGTTGGGATTTACACCTCTACTGAACATGTGTTTGCTTCCTGTGTCTGTAATGGCATTCATACATTTCTCTGATTGTATGTGTGCTTTGCTACAGGTGCAGAAGAATCCATCTCACAGTGTTGAGAGCACCTTTTGCCATTATACAACCTTTGGCAGGAACTTCCGTAGCTGATTTCCTAAAATGGCAGACGACAAGCAGGGTGCGATTATATTGATTTGTGATCATTATTCCCAAGTGCCTTCGATATTGTATCTTGGCACCGGGCCTTTAAAACCCTATTAAATACATGTTAAGAAATGAACACCGACAAACACGGAGTGAGCTGATAACCGGTATTTGAAGTTGCTTTTGACAACATGAATAGGGAAATCAGGCGAGCTCATAAAGGGCAATCAAAGACGACCATTACAAAACAGCAGTTAGAATTTGGTCGTCAAAACGGCAGTGACTCACTATTTAAACGCCAATTCAGAGTCCCCCTTCCCTCCTGACGAATCTGTGTAAAACCGAATGAATTGCTGGTGAGGCTGATTGGTCACATTGATTGAGCATCAGTGAGTCTTTTCACTGCTGTACACCAAGTCGTCTCTCAGTCGATAGACACAACCCAAATACACCAGGCACTCAATCCAATGTGTTGCTACATGGGCCCATCCAGCTAATTTAACACCCACTCAATTTATGAAAAAGAGTCCTCATCGATTTTCTCTGTTCATGTGCTCTTGTTGCTCCGGCTCATTTTCGCCACGCCGGCGCCTACACGTGCTCGAGCCTGGCAGCAATTGAATTGAATTAGCGTGTGGTAGGGATCCTATAAGATTGGCATCTCAAAGCCCACACCTTCAGTGTTTCTGTAGAGACCATAGAGCCTGCAGTTACAGACCAGCTACATTCACAGAGAACGCCACAGCACAAAGGCCACAAGCTTCAAAATGGACGCACGCTGCCCCTTCGCCTTTGCACCTCAGCACCAGCAGCAAAGATAATTTCTGCTTGGTTCCCCCTTCTTGCTATTGTACTCTGCACTCTGTTCTATTCCTCGCCTTATCCCCCCTCTTTCCAATCCATTATTGCGCGTTCATGCTCCCAAAATGTAATCTACCATTTAAGTGGAAAACAGCCAACACATTACGAAAAGCCTTAGAAAACATAATAGAGTATTTTTGATTGCAATAATTAGTCCAACAACAGCTGTTTAAAACCATTTCCAGTGTGTTTTGTCGTCGGTGGTAAAACAGTGAACCACAATAGCCGTCATTATAATCATAATGGCTTTCCTGTCAAGACAAGCCTTATCAGGCTGGTGACAACCACAGAGCTGCCACCGGCAGGTAAACAGTGCTGCCTACGAAGGGAAGCAGCGAGGAAAAGCTACCTGGCACTACACGACAAACTGTTTCTAGGTCAGTCCAGTGAGAAGCGTCCCTACAGAGACATAGCATTTTGACATAACTGTAAAGGGCATACAGTAAATGATGCATGCATCTTAAGGCTGTGTATATATAGTGCTACAGGAATGAGTCCTAAAACCCAGAGATGAGTTAGCAATTTAGCCCTGCAGGTTCCCTCGACCTGGAAGTCAATGGGTTTTTAGTTAGATGTCTGAAATAAGGTCTGTGGTTAACACAAGCTGAAGAGATTTTAACGTTTTGTTCTACGACATAAAATACGTCAATAAATATCCCACTAGTGAATTTTGAAGCTTTTATGTCTTTAAAAAGGCGACTAAATGAGACTACTAAACGTCATCACGCCGACTCGTCCGCTTTCACGGCCTCGTTGTGTATACTCGCGCTCATGCGACCTTCGACCTTTTTCTTACACAGCTAATGCATCTTAGCCCCATCCATCACTGAAAACCTCCACCCTGATGATTGAATATGTGGAAGAGAGCTCACTGGTCACCCTCTAAAATGAAACTACAATAGACAATTTGAATCTCCAACCAATTCTGACAATAGTATCAACCAATAGGTATCCGTTTTGTTGCAAATGGCAGCAAATTTGCAATGATGGTGATGGTGCCGCAAATGTTGTGGTAGAGGTCGCAGCTAGTAGCCCAGCTATCAACATGATTTTGAGTGCAATGTCAAAATGACATTTAATGACATTTGAAAAGAAAAAAAAAATTGATACCTAGATACAATTCAATCATACAAAGGGTTGTTTTGAACGGATTATATTTGCAAATAATCTTCAGAATTCAGACGATAAATCAATATGATTATTCAGAATAAATTCTCCTGTACTGTACAATGGACCACAAGAAGCCAGAGAACGGCAGACTAGCTAGTTGTAATCGGATATCAAATCTGGGAGCCTTTAATCATCAAAAGACAACGATGAGATTAAATTTACCATCAGAATATATATACAGTACTGCCGTACCAACGTAGAAGTCATCTTTCCTGTACTGGCACCAAAGATTCTCCAATCATTCCCTCCTGGAGGTTGAACCAGCGTAAAGTGGAAGCATGTGTGTACAGTATAGGCGAAGTAACAGTGTGTGTGAGACTACATCAGCAAACATCTGGACATGCTGAATATATGGGGGGCGTACTGCAATTTTAACTTCACATCGAAATTTGGAAATGATTTATCTACTATTAAACACAGACACAGGATCGACGCTGTCACTGCGAGTTGACGACTGCAGTCCTGAATCTATTCGTGCAAGTTTTCCTCGTAAGACGAACACAAAGGAAACGCGATGGAGGGAAAAAATCCAGTGGTTACGTAGCTGTGGTCAAATGTGTGCAGGTTTATAGTCATTCATTGTCCATTTTTTGTGCTAAAATTTAACTGCAGCATGTTCTTCCCTGGATTTTGCATTGTTGTGCATTAGAATTTAAGAAAAACCTACACTGCAATTGACTGAAATGCTGCTTTAAATCCTCCTTTTCTTATCTATAATGGTCTTTTTTTACATTTTCATCTAAACTGATCAGGTAAAAAAAATAGAAAAATATAACTGAATCGTGGATTTGGTGAATTCTTACAGCCGTGGTATACAGTATAATCAGCTTCTCTCTGCCTTTTCAATGATGTTATTTGTTCCTCCGAAGCCCATTGCAACTGTAGAATAACGCGCTCTTACTAAAAAAAAAAAAACCCGCTCATTTTCATTTCACACCATCCTATGCGTGAATAAAAGATGCCCGTGTCCTTCACAGGTTAAGGCCGAGTCTCCATGCAGTGTCAAAATCAACAAATCCTTTATCGACATGTAGCATTCAATATGTGACCCTCGCTGTAATTAATAACCATGCCGCGAGAGACATTGTGCGATGTTATATCAAAAGCTTTCAGCGTGAATGTTATTCTCACATTATTCTTTGGAGCAGCATAGCATGCGATGCATTTAGCTGTCCTGAGGGTGTGAAACATCATAGGTCATTTTTTGAAATTCATAGCAGTGCTGTATCTTTCTGCTTATTTTCTATTAACATATTCAGTTAGTCAGCCTTGTCAAAGCGCTACAGGGGGCTGCATACATATTGCATAAAGGAGATGCAAAAGAAACATACGAGTAATCACTTTGGAGACATAGCTCTGCTATTCTTATTCATAAAAAATAGCATGTGTGTGTGCGTGCATATAGACTGTATGAAAGGATGAGTGTGTGCATTTGTCGTGTGCACCAAACACATTTTTTAAAACTAAATACATGTGACGAGTCTGAATAATTCTGTGCAGAGACCGTCAGGCAGGTTGTGTATACAGGAAATCTTCAGCAGAATAATATGGCCGTCGAGTCCTGACCACAGCGTTGCAGAGCCTCCCAAACAAAACGCTCAACTCCCACTGAAATAAATCTAATCACGATTAGTGACTTATTAAAAGTGTGACGATCATTAATGCCATGCTAATGTATGACTATTATTCACCCATTGAAAGGCGAGAATAATTTTTCTGATGGTGATGTGACACGCAGACAAGGGGGAAATAAATCCTTCTGTCTTCCCGGGGAGAGTGTTTGGCAGTAAACCAATTCCAAGTCTGGCTTCTTGAATGCCCAGATAACGCAATCAGACAGTTGCAATATTGCTGTTTTACCACCTGAAGAATTTGAATTTCATTCAGCCCCTTCAGAATAGTAGACATGCCAATTTTTCCCCAAGAATTGGCAGGACAAACACAATGCACCCCGGTGAAATGAGGAAAAAGGCTTACCAGCAGAAAAAAATAACTGTTTTTCAGGCTCTTTCATGTGTGCCTCCTCGGGTTCAGTTTTATCATAATAACACACGAAGAATAAGAAAAGGTTTAATTTCTTCCACAACGCAGGCTGCCTTTTTATTAGATGTTTTATTATTAAATTGGGAATTAGTTCAGAATAGTAACAATATGAAAGCGCCTCAGTTTTCATGAGCATGACGGGGTCACATTTGATCAAATTTGGATTATTTGGGAGGATTTTTCTTGCTTGTTGTTTTTACGCTGATGCATTTATTATTGAAGACATGACCAGGATGGCTATTTCCATATACATCCTCTAATTGGGATTTGAGATAAATCATTTTGTTGTGGGACCACATTCCTCAAAGAGAGCAGCTGGCCTATAGGTGATGACTTGATGGGATTAATGGTGTAGTCTGGGACATGGGGGATTGGGCAGAGGAGTTCACTTTAAGGCTGCACACTTCGCTCTGATGCATTTTTCTTCCTCTAATAGTCAATGAGGTGCTTCATTTCTTTCTCTCTTTTTGGAAGGAGCTCCAGTGAGAGGGGTCTTTGCTAAAAAATCACACATGAAGCCAACATCCCAGGACATGTTGGCTACTTTTTTCTTATTTTTTTTTCTGGTGAACAAGGAAAGAATTAGTTCACCACTTGGGTTTTTTCCAGTGTCACTTGATTTGCCAAATTTCTTCCACTTTGCTTTTTTGGAAAACAGTGGGCTATTTTTCCCCCCTTCTTCCCAGACTGTATATTAATGAAAAATGCCCAAATCTTTTTAGTGTGCAGGCCACGCTGCAATGCAAAAAGGCCCACAAACATGACTCCCTGCTCTTGAAATTAAAGCATCCAGCATGCATTTAACATATGAAGCTGTTAACGCACAAACTCCATATCTGTCAAAAGGATCAGATATTAATAAATAAATCTGCTTACACGCCTGAACACCTCAAGCAGCCTGATCCTAGGAGCCTGTGGTGGTGCACATTACACGCTATTATTGTCGCACTGGTGTCATATTAAGAACACATATATATATATAAAAATATATATATATATAAGATGAAAACTGCTGCTTGGCTCCTACCTTGATTCCTCCCAATCTCCTTGGTTGCTCAGTGTGTCTCATTCATTCTTCCTTCCTCACTTCTCCTCCTCCTCCTCTCCTCTCTTGGTTATCTCTCGTTTTCTCCTCTCTGGTCCCGTCTTCGTGCGGATGCATAAGAATTAAAAATTAATAGCCTGCTATCTTAAAGACAAACCGACGAGGAAAAAAAAAATCCATCCGATTTATAAAAAAAAAAGAGATGTGATAAAAAGGCAGAGAGACAGTGATGGAGAGAAATCCTCACGGACAGAGCAGATTCTCACGAAAATGCGCCCGTATGGGCATCAAAATAAATAACAGCGACGACACCATTGTCCTGCTGAACAACAGCAATAACATGCGACAACGTTAAGCTGTGAATGTCAAAGCTGGAGAGGTTGGATATGAAGCTCAAGTTGTGTAGTCGTCCGTCGGTGAGCGAATGTGCCACCGTTTGCAAAACCGTCTGCGTAACACAAATCTTCTTGGATGATTCTCTGCTGTGTTTCTGCTCTCAGGACGCGTCCTTTTCTAAAAACTCTTCACCTTCATGTGATGTAGTCTCACTCACAAAATCAAAAAAAGCTCTAAATCACCCGTTGGAAGTGGGATAGTGTGCACAGGCCATCTGCGGGTATCTGTTGTGCGTCCTGACGCACCGAGCGGATCACTCGTCTCTAGTCTCCCAGGCAGCGCGCAGCTCTCTCATCAGGACCATTCACATTCACATGCTACATCTCGACCACTGCAGTTCTGCATCAGGCCTATTACAACCTATAGCGCATTCATCATCGCCCTTTCACACACAGTTTGGTGGCCTAAAACACAGTTTGAAGACAGTTTTTATAACCAACCCAGACTTAGAGCAGGAAATACTGTCCCACTTTCTGCCCGCCCACTACAGTTAGATTGCTCCCCCTGTATAACACTACACTGTTAAGAATGTCCCAGTAAAATAACAGTAAAGAACTGGCAGCAGGGTTGCCTTTATGTTACTGTAAAATTAACATTATTATACTGTCGCTGAAATTTACAGCTTTGTACTGTTAATGAAAAATACAATTTGAACTTTTTTTTTTTTATTAATTTCACAGTATTTTACAGTTAATTTACTGTTTAAAGATACATTATACAGCTGTTTTTTCACCTTTCTTTTACATTATCTTACTGATTTGTTTTAATGCACTATTTAGGTTGTATTTTTTACATACATTTTAATAAACATTATTTTTTGCCTAGATGAATAGACTTAGCAGGTTACAGACATATGAATAGTTACACTAAATACAATTAAAGACACTTGTTAGGAAAAAAGGCTATAATAGACTTGTTGACACTTTTCCCAAAATGTCTGTCTCTAGCTGGCTACAAGCACAGAATGCAAACCATAACAACATGTGAGTGAAGAACTATAAAGCTAATTCACTGATTTTACAATAATGTACAATGTACAAGCCTCACATGTGCAGATCAGGTCCCAGAATTAAAAAAAATACTGCATCAAACTGTTACTGATGATACTTTAGAAAGTTGATCAGCAGTAAAGTGATGTTTTTTAAGAATGCATTATAGCTCAGTTAAAAAACAGCCTATGAACTATGTATTAACAGTAAAGCACTGTTTTTAGCCATAACAGGTTCATACTGTTGAAATCCTGCTGTTAATTAACAGCAATTGTTTACAGTGTAGCGCTTTCTTTCTTTCTTTCTTTCTTTCTTTCTTTCTTTCTTTCTTTCTTTCCTTCTTTCTTTCTTTCTTTTTTAGTTTCCTAACTCACATAGTTTCCCAAAGATGGGGTTCAGGAACCATCAGACATCCTTGAAATAGTCATCTGTGGTTTCCCTGCAAAAAGAATTTAAATTCACTGGTGTAATTCTCCAGAAGTACCGGCCCCCCACTGTTATATCCCAACTGACTGTGACACATACAGTATATTACTCTATAACTCTTCTCAGATGTAGTTTCTTAAGATGTATTTTTTAAATCAAAATACAGCCAGGGCTCTAACGCAACTATAAGGCTGCAACTCACGATTATTGTCATTGTCGATTATTCAATTAGTTGTTTGGTCTATAAAATGTCATTAGTGTTTCCCAAAGCCCAAAATGACGTCCTCAAATGTCTTGTTTAGTTTTCAATTCAGAGATATTGAGTTTACTGTCAAAGAGGAGTAAAGAAACCAGAAAATATTCACATTTAAGAAGCTGGAGTCAGAGAATTTTTTACTTTAAAAATCAAACTGAAACCAGTTAACAATCAGTTAACCGTTGCAGATCTAAATGCAGCTATTTACTATATGTTTCAATGAAAAAAAAAATTCAGGTTTCTGAAAAAGTAGACAACATTTCATGAGAGACAGCCGTGGCCTCATGTTGTACAGCAGTGATTCTCAAAGTGGGGTCCGTGGACCCCCAGGGGTTCGTACCACTCCGCCAAGGGGTCCGATATATTCATTCAGTAAATATTTAAATTTTTAAATCTATAATAGTTCATAGATTACTTTCTAATCTAACACATCTATAATCATTTTAGAATCTGCAAATATGTTTAATACATGTATAATATCTTTCTTACACATTGCTCCTGTGTTGTTTTTTCACATAACTAAGACTAGAAGTGTATTGTATGTATTGTATGTACAGTATATTAAAAAAATCCAACCATTTTCATACAGTACATGTATACTCAGTGAATTAATAGAAAAAGCCATAACGATAATAGCCATGTTTCCATTCACATATTGTTTTATGCACATTTTGAAAAAAAGCGGTATGGAAATGGCGAAATTCGATTAAACCTCCTCAATTGCAGAAAAAAAGTTTTTACGCTCGCTTGAGGAGGTTTTTGCCGCTATCGAAAAAGAGTTAATGCACTAAATGTGGTATGGAAACGACTTTGCCGAATAAATTCTGATGCAGTCTCATGTTGACTGATCAGCTGTTTCTGCTGTTGGCATCTCAGATATTCCCGTAACGCGTAAATGGTTGTCTTCGTCTCTTGACAACTTGAAACATGGCCAATACTAGTTGACATGAAAGAACAATTAAAACTTGTCCAATTCCTGAAGACATCTCTCCATTTTTCTATCATAGATGGTTAGATGGCCAAGCCAACTTATTTTGTTATTTTGTACTTCTTCTTCTACTCTGTTTACTGGCGGATAACAGCCATGCGTAGCCTACAGCGCCACATTCTGACCAAACTACGCTTTAGCCGAGTTTATTCACTCCAAATCAGCTGATTTCTTCGCATTTCTTTTTTTTCAACATTTCCAAAGTTCGCTTAAAATTCGCTTGACAATTGAATGGAAACAAACCGCAACAACTACAACAACTCATCTGTATTATGAGACTAAATCACCTAAGTGCACCATCTTGAATTCATCTCAATGGGCTTTTCATATTGTTTCATTAGTTTTACAGCACTACAGACAATGTGTAATGTCAAAGCACTCATTCTCAGAGGGAATAAAATCCTTGTAAGATGGTTTGCTTTCCTCTGTGTGCACAGGCACAGATGGATTTTTCTAAAGATTATTTTTCTGACGGACAAGGTGCTGACGAATCAAGATGACGGGGCTGAAGGACTGTCATAAATTGGCAGTTCAGGGGCTCTTCGGTATGCTCACAAGTGAGAGTGAATCCTGAGAAATAATCTGAGGAATACAAAGTTAAGAACAAGTTAAAACCTTTAACTGTAACATGGTTTAGCTGCTGTAGAGCACACGCGAGACGCTCTATGAGAGAGTGAGTCAGGGGATGACACACAGCAACAGTTTCAAGAGGAGTTGGAACTCCCAGCATTGGAAGTACATGTTAATCCTGAACTAGCAGCATGCAGCACTCTAAGTCTGGTTTCTCACTCTCAGTTTTTTCTCCTGGAGGTATAAATAGAAAAACTGGCGAGAAGCCACGTATTCTACTGTATGTTGAAACACAGTGGCAGTGCAGGTTGGTGCTATACCGCGCAAAGTAATTGACAAATCAATGATTCACTTACTTACAATAGTAATTAGCTATCTTGTCTTCTTTCTCTCATCACTTATCGGACACATCACAGGGTCTATTTATGTACTATATATAAGAATGGCCGGTAACACATTTTACAGGACTGCATCTTTCATGGTAATTAGTTGCTAATTAGCAAGTAAACTATTTGAAATTTCTTTGGAATTACTGCCAAATTACCCCAATATTTACCTCAAAATTTATCAAAAATTACTTTATTATAAACATTATTTAATACTTATATTTCACTATTTCCCAATAGCTGGTAATTTATTTAATACATTTCCAGGAAAAGAATACAAAGTTAACTGAAATGCTTTACTTCCATGTCTGCTGATAAATAGATAATAATTATCAAATAACTTCTTTGAAATTTCTTTAAAAAACTCCCTGAATCATGGCATTAGCTACCAGGTTACATTTGTGTTGACAATAAGTCACACAATGGTGGGATTTGTACCTGATCAGAAGTGTCTTCTATTAGTTTTGGTTTTCCACCTCCGATGAAGAGCGGTACACAGCTGCTTCTCAAGCCTAAGGGCCCTATTTTAGACATTATATGCTATTTTAGCATGTAATGGTTGAATCATGTTTATAATAAAGTAATTTTCAATGAATTAAATAAATATTGGGGTAATTTGGCAGTAATTCCAAAGAAATTTCAAATAGGTTACTTTCTAATTATCACCTAATTACCATGAAAGTTGTGGACCTGTAAAATGAAGCCATATACTAAACCATATTATATGATACACTGTGCTGTAGAGTGCTACATACTCTATATCATTTATTTCCACTGCATCATTGATGCTACATGCACATTATATCACATGTGTCATGTACGGTATTGTGCTTATCATATACAGTACCGTACTGCATCAACATAATAGCACAGGGGAATGTGTAGCACCGGGTGGAAGTAATATACAGCTATGATAATATTTTATATTAGTAGGTTCAGTGCATTGAGTGCATTAATATATACATACAGTGCACACACACACTCACACGTCCAGAAATATTCAAACATACCCATTGTTACCCTGGCAGTGCAGTACAAGAGTCTAGGCCAGCACTCACATTACAGTAAAGTGGTTAAGATTAGCCTGCCTGTTTTCATATAGAACATCATAATCAGAATAGACTGGTGCGGAGGATTTCTACAACTGTCTACTTCCTAAAGCCTTCAGTATTACCTTCTCACTAGCACCCTTATGCTGTATTCACACCAAACATGAGGCGAAAATTTGCTTTGCACGAGTTTGACCACCGGGATCATTTGTGTTCATCAACCATGGCCAAAATAACCACTATTGCTGCCTTGTACATGTTGTGAAAAGTTCGGTAAACCAAACGCTGTGGTATATCGGTTCATAACATCACCTGGCGGCGCTCGGTGAATGTCACCGAGCTGTAATCACTATGTTTAACAAGCCACACGCCGCCACAGCGGCATTTACCCATGATAAACAGGTTGTGCTGTATAAACAGATACCGATATAACTACATAATGATGCAGATTTGTAAAAAGTCAGAATTTATGCTTTGTCATGTCTGTCCACAACACGACAAACAAACAACTTTTAAAATGCTTATTTTCTGAATGGAGTTTGGATCAATCAGTGCCAGGCTATGCAGCTGCTCCATCAACACTCAACATAACATCTCTAGGCATAAATACGCCAGTGAGGTTGTTGATTATATCGCAGACAGTGTGTGGTTTATACACATACATTTATACACAGAGTTTCGTCCGGTCTCTGTACAAATATTCGTCTGGGTGTCCACAGAGACCTACAATATTTTTTTCCTCCATTTCTGATTCAACAACGAGGAGAATATCAACCCTGATCGGCTTTTGCAACACAGCGTCAAGTCAATTTCTCGCTGGAGTTGAAATATTTCAACTATTTTAAATATATTTCATCCTTTGCGTGGTGTCCTTTGCGTGGTGCAAACTTGTATCTGTTTACCTCTTTTCATTGACTTTGTATGTAATGGCGCCACGTGAAAAGTTCACTTCAGGTTCGATGTGAACGCCCCCTTAGTGGCCTGATTTAAAGATACTATGTGAAAACACTGTAGTTAACGACAGCTCCCTCCTTAATTGTAACAGTTGGTATAGTTGCAGGAAAACCTGACCTAGTTGCATACAATCTGTACTTTTACATCATTGAGAAGGAGAGGATACGTGGCAACTAAGGATGCACTGATACCTGATATTTCCTGATAGAAACAGAGCATAGTTTGCAGTAAGGATGTGAATAATTCACCGTTTGAATATATATATATATATATATAAAGCTGAGCAAGACGCAGAGGAGTATCTTGTCACTAAAAGGAGAATATCTGGCCCATCTAAAGTGAGCCTGAGTCAGAGTTGTCGCTAGCTTCGGGGCTAACCTCCTTCACTTTAATCAGCAGGTGGCGAGCAAGACACAGGAACTTGACTTTGGTCTTGAGGAGTTGTAGCATTTATTCACCGATAAATAAACTGTACACACGCTGAACTGCTACGTTCACAGCTCTAACGTTATCGTTAACTTCGTACTCATCATCACGCACCCGCTAACGTAACGCCGGGCTTGCAATACACTGGCGGAAACCCCGACAGAGTACGCCAGCCAGACACACAGCTGACAACCTCATAGCTAAACTAAATGATGCGGTGGGGACTTTTACTTGGAAAGTGGCTGCATGTGTCCACGACAATGCACGCAACATTGTGGCTGCTAACCCTCCAGGACGAGTCGGGTGAACTGGTCTGTTTTGCTCATGCACTGCAGCTGGTGATAAATGATGGATTTAACCTGTTTGTGCATCGGTTTATTGTTGCAGCTGGCCGGCCTTTTAGTTACTTCAACCACTGCACCGCTTGTCGGTTTACATTATGTTGCCGTAAAGTGGTATCGGGCGTGTTTGCGTTGGAGTAGATTTACGTGAACGAGTACATGAGCACAGTATTGGACCAGATACCTGATACAGGCTTTGGTACATTCCTATGGTGACAACATCATCCCCATTTCTCGTAGGTTCTAGTAGGTCATACGCCCAGGACATGTCGAGTCATGAACCAATGTTTTGCTGATTTATTAATCAAGCCTTCTAACCTACTTCCATTTTTGCAGCCATCTGCGTCTGCTCTGTCTCCTCTGCTTTCATTTCTCCCTGCACTCATTATTACACACACTTTTATAAGGTCACAAGTTGATAGACATTTCATTTGTCCTAAATCAACTTCAATAACTATTTAATTCTCTCTACCCTCCCTTTCCTGTTACTGCTGTTACGCTTACGCTGGGCCTTAGATCTTCTTTTGTAGATGATAGGTCAGGTATTGGAGAGCTGCAGGTCCAATAATCAATGACCAGCTTTATTCTGATCCTTCAGTGGTGGATACGGCCTGCTGCGGTTCCTCTTCTTTTGGGTCTTTTTCCTCCTGTCCTAACAGGGCTATTATCTGTCCCTCTTACTGGGCCCGTAAGGCCTCCTGGATTTGGCATCGACTACTATTTTTTGGTTTACCCTAACAGATATATTTTCCCATAGTAATTCCCAAATTTCATCTAATTACCATGAAATTTGCGGACCTGTAAAATGAAGCGTGACCAAATAGTTTTCTTTTCATCTTCTGTTTGTAGTGGAAACCACTTTTCTGCATCTGTTTTGAACCCATTAATTATATACTGAACCAAAAATGTCTGAATACAGAATATTGTTTTTTGTTTAATTTTTCTTTTGCTCGTCCTTGCCAGGAGTAATAATTCTGGATTAGTCTTTGGTCTCCTGGTGAACACAGTGTACAGTAGGATACACTGCCAGATGATATTATTTAACTTCCACATCACATGCAAAAATTGCACCAGTCCGCAGTGCGTGTTGCAATCTTTCTCTCCCCTCTGAAAATGCCTTTGTCAGTTTCTATTATGATAGCTAATACTGGGCTCCGTTGAATGGGCTCTACACGCCTTTGCCACTTAGCCTTCTGTCACACAGTAGCCTACCTACTCTGTTATACTGCTCTCAAATCCAGTCAATTGACCTTCATGGGCCGCCTGACTCATTGCGCCCAATAAACAGCTAGCATAATGTAGTTTGTGCTGTGTGGCAGTCGCACACTATCAGGATTTTATTTTTCAACATCAGATGGTATTCATGCAAAGTCACAGTACAATCAGAAGTGATTGTATATGCAAACCTCCCCACGTATACTGGACCACTAAGAACCGAACGTGGACACATTTACAGCATCATGCTTGTGCACAGTCTGAGCAGTTGTTCATCGCACCCCGGTCTCTTAGCAACAACAATAGTGACTACACATGATTAAGTGCTGATTGGCTTACAAAACACAAGCAGCGGTCCCTTGTTACAAATACTGCAGGCCTCGCTGCTTGATCACTTAACTCATAGATAACATGACCGTAGAAAGTCAAGTGTAGAGACGGTTATATAAAGATGAATAGATGCTCTATACTTGGTTAATCAAAGCTGAATATCATTATATTACGTGGTTGTGAGACTGGATTGTATTATCTGGTAATGCAGGCTAAACATTTGTGTTTAGGTCAGTGCAGCAGTGGTCTTAAAATACACTATAATGAATAGTTCATTAGAAACCTCTACAAATGTAAACAAACACAGTATACAGTTATCTTATAACTAAAGCAAAGCAGCATATTCATTAAGATATTTCCAAATTATGGATTGTTCATGTGAAAAGTTCACTGTCCTCTGATATCATCTGCCTTACAGTCTCTTCAAGCTGATGACTGTGATTGTTATTTTGCAGGGAGGTCAAATACAGCAGGGCTAGACAACAATTCAATATGATCATTTATCGTCTTTCAATGGAATCATATCGTGATGAAATCATATATCTAGATTACGTGATACACAATAGGCACATATTAACTTAGATTTCTCCGAAAATCTGATCAAACTCTGTTAAATCAAACTATTGTCTATCTGATTAATCTGTATTTGTGTGTATGCTTGTAAACACATTCAGTGTATAGCTGGAAATATTTATTCATATTTTTCAAACTGTTCATTTTGCACTAACATTCTTAATTAAGTGAGAAAATACTGACTACTTTTCATTTGTCAAGTTTTAAATTCAATTTAATCCAAATTTAATTCACACAGATGTATACGTAAATAGGTTTTACCATGTGGTTATTTCATATACCGTAGATTACTTATTTATTGAACAACCCGGTATCACTCCCAGCTTGTCAAATACCGCCGATTGGGCATCGTCCCTCTGCATCAAAAAACGACGCGTGGAGGCACCCTTTATACCGACAGCATGTGACGAACCGGGCTTTCAACTAACTTCAAATGTAAACCCACCCGATGCATTATTCAACGGTTTGAGCAAATGACGCAGTATTAATAGCGCAAGAGTCCGCTAAGGGCGTGTGGGAGTGGTGTGGATGGGTCAAACAAACACAGGACTTTCAACCAGGAGGCTGGTGTTATTGTCCCATGTAAAACTAAAAGTAACGACTTATTTTCGTCACGTCGGTTGTTAGTCATGTGAGTTGTTGGTATCGTCAATCCCGTGAGTCACGTGAGTCGTTAGTCATGTGAGTCATGTGAGTCGCTAGTCATGTGAGTCCCTAGTCACGTGAGTCGTTACTATCGTCAGTCACGTGAGTCAAGTGAGTTGCTAGTCAGTGAAGTTATCATCAACCACAACCGTTTCCGGTCAGGGCACTGACCAAGTGGCGCTATTTGACGAGTTGGGCTAGACAATGTGTTGACCAGAAAATATGCTAAATCTTGATATATATAGTTACTACGATATGAAATGACCTATATAACGTGATAGAAGATTTTGGCCATTTCGCCCAGCCTCAAGGTCAAAATAGAGTATACTGAACATTCACAGTTAATGTTAAGGATGATATTAAATTGCTTTTTATTTTAGTAGTCAGTATGTGGCTCTCAAATAAATACTGGAGACAGGAAACAGATTTCCTGTATCGGGTACTTATCAAATGTCCAGCTATAAAATAGTCTTCAATTTTTAGACATCACATCATAATTACTTTCCTGCTTTTGCCCAAATAAAATGATCCAGATAAGTGTTGATAAATGCAGTGGTTAAAATACACAGGGGATGGGGGAAATGAAAGGAAGTCTAAGATAAGAGCCCGCCACTGTGTAGCTTTGTAGTGGTTTTGTACTGGTGTGCGGGGACGTTCTTCTCGCACTGAATAAATTCATTCAGGCTCGACCATGACTGTGAAAATTTCAGTCATTGTTAATAATAATAATTTTTGTTCACTTGTGTTCCATGTTGCATTTATATCCTCAATAGAGCGATGTCTTGCGCGATAACACAGACATTATCAACAAAGCATCAGTGGTCCTGTTTGCCTGAATATTTCATATCTTTTTTGCTAAAAAGGAGGAGAAAATGGAGTCATACAGCTGGCATATTTTAATTTGTTCTAGCTCATGTTTGATTAATGCCAGTTTTTCCTAGTCGGAGCTCATGCTTATGCAGCACCGTTATTTACATAACACCTTGCCCTATTTGCAAATAGCTCCTATTTTCACAGTTATGCAGCTTCTTGTTTTGCAGTGATTGGCAAATTATCTCTTTTACCGCAAAGCACAAAATCACATTTTGTTTTGTTATGAGACATTGTTATGAAAGTACATTGTCTTTTCCAATGTGTTATATAAAATAATCAGTTTGACAGTTTGTATTTTTTGTTGGAAGTACAATTATTTGTTATAATGAATTAAGGACTGATATGATGGATTTTGATCAGTTATCTGTTAAAAGCTGCAATGCATTACTTCAAAATGCATCTGTTTCATATAAATCTCAATTATTTGATTGTTTGTATTATATTGATGGCACATTGGCATTAATTGCCAAAATGCCTATATTTGTTTTCAATAAGTTGCTGCAGTATGTTGCTAAATCGTGGCGAAAGAGGGACAGTGTGTAGGAATTGGCGGCATCTATTGGTGTGGTTGCAGATTGCAACCAACTGAGTACCCCTTCGCTCACTCCTCCTTTTTCAAGACTGCAGTAACGTGAGGCGCCGAGTGCAAAACCGTGGTAACGCCGTTTGCCTCGCTCAGAGGCCATCCTTAACATAATAACATTACTTTTGGAGCAGCGGAAGTCAGACGACGGCTGGCGGTACAACGGTTTTGCATTCTGCGGTTACCACAGTTTCTTAAGCGTGTCTGAGAACTACGGTGGCCTTTGGGTAACGTAAAAACTCAAAAGGCTGTCTCTAGAACTGGATTTATTCAAGTTTCTTGCCAGAAACTACATTTTACCAGATTACATTTGAACAGATCATAATAACGTTAGATTTTACCTTCGCCCAATGCCCAATTTTTACTGAATAGAGCCTGAATGCATCGTAATGGCATCGACTGGCATCGACTAAGTGCAGAAGTATCAGTTCTCATGACATCCCTAGACACGAAAACGTGAAAATACGAATGGCCCTAGCTGGAGACAGTCTTTGGTTTGTCCGTTCTGGGCTACTGTAGAAACATGGTGGAGCAACATGGTGGACTCAGTGAAGAGGACCCGCTCCCTATGTAGATATGAAGGGCTCATTTTAATCTAACGAAAACACAATAATTCTTAGTTTCAGGTGATTATACACTAATGAAAACAAAATTATTCATATTTTATTCCATTTCTGCTATTAGATCCCCCAAAATATTACACCCTGTTCCTTTCAGGTTAAGAAAAATGAATGTCCTTTAACAAATAGAAACACACTACTAGAGACCCACCATCACTGGAGGAAGTCTCTGTGGCCTTTCATGCATGCCCCGTACCGAGCATACAGTGTAGAGCTAGTATAAAGCCTATAGGCGTAGATGTGAACGCAGTGGCAGGAAAGGAAACGGTATGGCATTTCCAGTAGTGAAAGGGGAAGAAACCAATGAAAATGGTTTAAAAGTCCAACAAAGCCGAACAGACATCAGTATTTGGAGCCAGCAAAGCGTTGGTGTAACACCTCAGCTTTTATATAGCAACCCTGTGACCGCTGAAGCGCTCTTCCCATCATGCTCTTTCCATTGGATGGATGTTTGCAACAAACGCAGCATTTCAACATTTTCAGAGACCACATCCATAAAGACACCTCTCTCTCTCTCCCTTTCTCACTCACCCCTCTCAATCTTACTCTCTTTTTCTCTTTTTCACTCGCTGTGTCTCTGTGTCTCACTTTTCCCTTTTGCAATATGACATAGTCCATTATCTGCTCTTAGTACTAATTGGTGTATTAACGCCATGCTGTGGGTGACACAGTGAGAGAGAGGAAGGGAGAGGGAGAGAGAGGGAGAGACGCAGGATGAATATGGATGAGGCAGGAGCAGGGCGGGAGCGAGGCTCTGGGGGAGGCAAGTACAGAGTGATTCTGCGGGAGTGAGAGAGAATGGGAGGCCAAGGTAAATCTTTTCAGCTACACAAGTGGTTAAGAGCAGCATGGCAAAATGACGAGTGAAGGGGAAAAAAAGAGAACCATTCTGTAATGGCTTGTGTTTTTTTTTTTTCAGTTGGCCTTCTCTGTATCCCTTTCTATCCTGCTCTCACCGTCACCACTTTCAACCCAATTATCCACTCTCTCTGGCGCCACTGGCAGCATATGGAAATGTAAATTGCAGGCGAGATGTTTTTTTTTTTTTGTTTTTTTTTCAAAGCTGTGGAAGGTAAGCATCTCTTGAGGATGGGGGAGAGTAGGAGGAAGAAAAAGAAGAGATGACAAACAACTGAAACTGAGGAACCGCCTTTAGTCCCAATAGCTTGTCAGTATTGCTACTCTATCAGATACACAAATCCACCCACGGATGAAAATCCAGTAGACTGGGGTTGGTTTCTGCTGCTGCACACATACACACAGCAACGCCAAAATAAAGTTAGTGGAGAAAGCGCATACATTTGCCATGATATTTCAACCCGGTATCGCTCCAAAGCGTGTAATAGACCCGCCTCTCCACCAGAGGATAGCGTGTCACGTTTTGCCTCACTGAGGCGTGAATATTACACGCTTGTCTGAAGGTGCAGTACCAGCAGGGGGCAACAAAACCAATTAGTTAGGTTCAGGGGGCAACCTCCGGGGTCTGAAAAGTGAAGCCACACTGAAGTGCCTTAAACTTGCATTCTTTCTAATAGCCAGCAGGGGGCAAAAAGTGTGTCCTTAGCTCCTCCCGCTCGTGTCACTTCTGGTTGCAAAAAACCAAGATGGCGACGGCCAAATTGCAGAACTCGAGGCTTCAGAACGGCAGTCCACAAACCAATGGGTGACGTCGTCGTGACTATGTCCACTTATTATATACAGCCTATGGTTACGTTACGGAAATGGTTGGCCTTAAAATAAGTAGATGAACTAGAGCTGCAGCGATTAATTGATTAGTTGTCAACTGTTAAATTAATCGTGAACTATTGTGATAATATATTAATCGTTTGACAGTAAACTGAATATCTTTGAGTTGTTGACAAAACAAGACATTTGAGGACGTCATCTTGGGCTTTGGGGAAACTTTGATTGACATTTTTCCCCATTTTCTTTTTTCATTTCACTAACGTCACTAAAAACACGTCACAAACATCACTAACGTAACTTGCAAAACACCAATCTCCTGGTTGAAAGTCCAGTGTTTGTTGGACCCATCATCCTCCCTCCCTTCTGCCATAAGCAGTCTTTCTCACTTTTTATTCTACATCATTAGCTCTGGGCGTAGCATATTTACGCAGATGCATTTACAATTTGCAGTCAGTACAGATGACAACGGCGTTCTTATTGCACGCTTTTGCCTTGTGCATTATCGTGTCATTCACATGCCTTTTCATGCGACCGAGCTGGATATTTACTTGATACTGGACACTTTAAGAGTCATTAAAATTCACATGCATAAATGTTACACATATGGACGTGCCCACTCTCTGCGGCTCACTCATGCCCAGCACTGGATTCACACATTTAATTACATGCAGAGACTCCAACACAGTTGCACCACAGAGGTACACTTCCTCTGTGCTTGAGAGGCTTTTCAGACTGGGGCCAGGATGTGAGCCCTCAGGCTGCTGAATAGCTGCCGAAGCTCAGGATGCAGAGATCAAAGGTGCTCATCTTCTCCCATGCATGTGACATTGAGACATGCTCAGGCTGATTATTCAGATAAGCAGGTCTTTCCTCGGGGGTGGAGGCAAAATGGAGGCGAGTGTTTTGTTCATTATCATTAAGATCTGGCTTTTCCTCTGTTCACCTCTCCCCTCTCCACATGCTTATATTCCGCCCCCGCAGTGCTGATGAAGCCAACTTCTCAAATCCGCAATTTGCTCAATTATTTTCAATTATCCCGCCATCGCTGCTTCTATCATTCCCTTTAGTTCAATTGTGAGCAGAAATCACTTGTTGATTGACAGCAAAGGCCAATTAGAGGCGGGAGGAAAACTCAAACCCCTACGGTAATTAGTGCTGATTGGTGTCACACAGACGTTTCACAGGCCCTACACACACCACTGAAACCCCTCGTACTGATAAATGTCCCTTTCACCAATGCAGCACACTATACATTTTTAAATGGATTCCTGCTCGGCTAGTTTCAAGTTTGCACAATTACATAATGATATGCTTTAAGCTTCCTATACGTGCCGAAGGAAAATTGTGAGAGCCTTCAAAGGGAGTGTTGAGAGAGTATGAATCTCCATCTACCATGTCTGTGTGCCTTTAGCACATTAACTTCAAGGTAGTGCTGTCTCAAGGCTTTAGACAAACTCGTCAGCAGTAGGCACAGGACTCAATGATGAGCCGCTCTTGAGCACGACAGAGAGACCCTCAGATTCAATATACCTTGAGCAGTTTTTCCGTCAGGGTTTGTTCAACATTGTTTTTAGCAGCTTAAAGGAACTATTTGTAACTTTCAGAAATGCTTGATAACAGCGACACCTGTGGCCGTGAAATCAACGAAAGTCAGCGTCGGGCTCATGCTTGTGCTAGCTCTACATAGACATGAGCAAGCATCGCTCAAAACAGTGAGGCGACACACGTCAGCTAAAACCACAATATCACTCTATATTTCAGCTATATTTGCCAGCCACCGGCACCCGGACGGTAACGAGATAACAACGTTTCTCTCTGCAGAGACCCGTCACTTCACAAGACACGGAAAACCTCTGTTGGTCTGGAGGAGCTGCAGCATTTATTTCTGCACAAACGTCCCCTGTGCATTCACTAGATATTCTCAGAGCTAAACTAACTCTTCTGCAGTGTGGAGTGAGCGCGCGTTCACGTCTAGAGGTGGAGCGAATACGCGTCTGAGTGAAGGCGAGCAGGCAGAGGAGACGAGGC